>OZ010719.1:23805989-23857469 GCA_963932345.1 Ophion ventricosus
GCTCAGTATTTTGTTTTATTTCTTAATAGCGGATATTCTCTTCCGATAAAATTGAACGACGATTCATTTGGTCATTTTCATTTTCACGTTCGTTCGTCAGAAGGTTTATTGGGATGTCAGAACATTACTATAACTAAACATAAAATTGCGAATTCTGGCACGCTTACCAAATTATTACATATACATACAATCAAATTGCGACTTCTGTTACGCTGACGTGGTTCATACATATAAATACAATAAAATTGCGAATTCTGTTACGCTGACCACACTATTTCTAAATTTAGTTTACAATTTTATTATGAAGTTTTTTCTTGCCATGACAGATCTTCTTATTATTCAATGCATTTCTTTTCACGTTTATTTTTAATAAAAAATATCGAAGTACTCTTGGGAGTTGATCACACCTGATACTCACAATTGTCCGAGTTCATTTTGAATATCGATAGCATTCTTTATTTGAGTGACGACGAACGACTCCATGAATATTTCCGATCCTCCTTTATGGCTGATGACGGATCCTTGATTGGTGCGGTGATGCATCCTCGATGACCAAGGTTTGAAGGGTCATAGGAGTGTATTCCAGTCGCTCAGACGATGATTCCTTCTTTCATCAGCGAAAAGAAGCGTTGTGCTATCCGATCGAAAAGATCGGATAGCTTGAGGAAGATCGGGCCTGATGACTGCGTGCCTTTAGGTACGAATCTTACGCACATGAGGACGAGTTGTTTAACTCCACATGGGAGTTGATGTTCCGAAAATATCCACGGAATCACTTTACTTTGATGTCGTAAGATTTTTGTTTTTCAGCTTTAATCACTGATTTTAAAGGGATGCCCTTAATAAGAACTGATTGATTCGCGATGCGTCGGGAATCTAACCCATTTATATCGGAGCACGTCGTGGCACCGCGAAAATTGCGTCCGATCAGTCAGACAGTTGGTAGGCAAGAGAGAGAGAAGATCGTCATCGACAGTCGTCTAGGCCGGGCGATTACGTCATTCAAGTGTCGGCGACATCGCGTTCTGTATACTAACGCCCTCTTCCTTAACTTATTGCGCGCGAATTTTAACTAAAGACAGTGCGGTCAGCGGTGATAAACGCTACCTTACAACATCCCCCTTTTGTTGACGATCAAGTATATGGTATACAGATGTGCAGACTTTCAACAAAATACAGAAAAGTTTCTTCATACCCCACACTGACAATAGCACGCATATCCTATTCCATTCAGTGTAGAGAGACACGAAATCTGGAACTAGGAAAATTATCATAATGATTCACCGAATCAAGTCCGCTGAACGGGCTCATAATACGGTCTTAAATGGGTACGGTTATAAACACCTTTTACTTCTTGATCCGTGATTGGATCAATCAGTCCAAAAGCGTTTTCACCGTATGCCTTATTAACGACGTAAGGCTCATAATATAAATGAACAAACTTAGTAGTTAGTTTTTCTACTGCATTGGATGGATACGGTCTTCTTAATAATATTTTATCGCCTACTTTGACATGAGACTATGGAGCCTTTAGAGCCTTTCGTCGCAAAGTAAAACTTCTAAAAATATTCTGGTTGGCTTTAATTAATTTCCGCTCGTATGGCTCATCAATCTTTTCTGGAAAGTCAAACATTTTATGTAATTCGTTACTTGGACCGTTACTAGTTTGCAATTCAAATGGAGAATATCCTGCACTACAGTGGGTTGTTATATTAAGCAGTGTCGCTATTTTTGGAACAAATTTTGCCCATTTACTAAGTGATTCAGAACAGAAGACCCTAAAAAACCGACCAAGCTCCCTTATAACCCTTTCAGTTTGATTGCTCTGAGGATGCCTCACTGAACAATATTTTACTTCAACGTTGTTGTTTCGGAGAGTGTTAACCCATTTTGCCGAGGTGAACTGAGTCGCACTATCAGCTAAAATACGAGAAGGTTTACCGACATCTTTAAAATAACAGTTACATAATTTGGATAGAGCTATTGCCGTAGTGGCCTTTTTAATTGGATATAGCTTGACATATTTCGAGAATGCATCTAACACTACAAATATATACTGAACCCCTGCTGTTGACATTGGCAAAGGACCATAGAAATCCACAGTGACTAATTCGGATGAGTTTTTGGCCTTGACGAGTTGATATTGACCCTCTAACGAGAAATGTACGTACTTTATTCTCTGACACAAATCACAATCCTGGACGTGTTTTTTTACTTGTTGTCGCATCTTCCTCCATACGAAATATGTACGCAAATAACTTAGGGTTTTGCCGATCCTGGGTGACCAAGGGCGTCACGTACGTACTCTATAATATTGCCGGCAGTTGATGCGGATAAAACTATGACCCAATGCCTTGAAATTGGATTAATTCTAAATAGAAGGTTATTTTTTAGCTGATATAGGTCTGCTAACTTTGCTGATGTGACGATCTGGCGAATTCGCGCAACTTGTTTACCTTTTGCCTGTAAAATTGCTAGATTATTGAGATCATCCTGAATTGATTTAGAAGCCGTGTCATAACCAACACCCATGAACGCCGACGTCACCTCGAGCTTATCGAAATTTTCATTATCGAGAGGCAATTCCGCATACAAAGAAGGAAGCATAAGACGTGGCGTACTATCGTTTTCAAATCGACCTGACGGATTTCGACTGAAGAAATCAGCTACTAAATTTTCTTTACCAGCACAATAGACGACTACGTATGAATATTGTTGCAAAATTAGACACCAACGCTTTGGGGTTGGTGTCTAATTTTGGGGTATGAACCACGGTTGTATTCAAAAAGGTCAATCCCTTGTGATCAGTGATAATGATAAATCGTCTACCATACAGGAATCTGCGACACTTCTCTACCGAATATACTATGGTTAACAACTCTTTTTCAGTCGTACCATAGCTCTTTTCCGCAGCATTCAAACATCGACTGACTAGCGAGATGACGTACTTGTTATTATCCTCATCCTCTTGGAACAACACTCCAGATAAACCTTTTTCGGAGGCGTCGGTTTGTAATTAAAATTTAAGTTGGGTTTTACTTGAGATAGCATAATACCATTAGCGAAATTTTCCTTTAATGCTATGAAAGCGATTTTATGTTTCTGTATCCAAATCCATGGTTGGCTTGATTTAAACAATAACTGAAACGGTTCAATGTAATTTGCATGAGAAATACTAAATTGACGGAAATAGGTGCATACACCAATAAATTGTTGACGTTGTTTTCGAGTTTTTGGTTTTGGAAAGTCTCGAATTACCAATAATCGGTCAGGATCAGGACGAATACCCTCGATGGATAAAATAAATCCAAGAAACTTTACTGATGAACGACAAAATATTGATTTATTCAAACCTGGAGTGAAATTGTTGTTCTGTAATACTAGGAAAACTTTATTGATGTGTTGTAAATGCTCGTTCCAAGTTGCAGAAGTTATAAGGAGATCATCTATATAAAGTGTTAAGAACGGATCAAAGTCCCTTCCGAAAATAAGACTCAAAGCTCTAATAAAACCACTGCCAGCGGTCTTCAACCCAAAAGGAATGCGGCAAAATTGGTACAATGTCGAGCCATAAAGAAAAGCAGTATATGGACGTGACTGTAGTTGCAAGGGTATCTGCCAATATCCATTGGATAAATTTGACGTCATTAAACAGATCCCATGATATTTCTGAGTTAGTTCTTCAATCCTTGGCGGAGACTCGTGATCGGACTCAATGACATTATTTAAAAAGAGGGCATCCAAATAAATGCGCACTCGTCCGTCACGTCTACGCACTATGCTTAGAGGGTTGCAAAATGAGCTATTTGATCTTTCAATCACCCCATGTTGTAACAATCGATCTATTTCCTGTTGAACCTCAGCTCTTAGAG
This sequence comes from Ophion ventricosus, assembly GCA_963932345.1. Lineage (NCBI taxonomy): Eukaryota > Metazoa > Arthropoda > Insecta > Hymenoptera > Ichneumonidae > Ophion > Ophion ventricosus. The sequence goes on from OZ010719.1 coordinate 23,809,862, forward strand.
TATATGGTACTGGATATTCAGTTGTTAGCTGTGGAATGTCCGAAATTATAGATCTAAGGTCCGATGAAAACTTTTCAGCCTCTCCCTCAATATATAATTGACAGACGTTCGTTTCAAAATCGGATTCTAATTCGATTTCATCTTCTTGAAAAGGATCTTTGTTTGCCAAAGTTGATTCTATTTCCTCAGATTCCTGTTCGTCATTATTTTCGATTGGTAAAGCAAGCTTATCTATATTCATAAGGGAGTTATTTATATTAGCCGAAATTATCTCATCTACTGATAAATTATTCTTTATGTTCGTTGAATCGACCGTTTTAACTGTGGATTGAGCTCTGATTACTTGAATTATAATTACATCATTGACTTTGGGCGTACGAATTTGCTCATTGACAGGTTGATCAAAGAAGAGCAATTCATTCGGAATATCTTGGCCGAAAATTCGTAAAGTTGATGAATCATAATCAATAACCGCTCGATTTATTAAAAACCAATCGTTTCCCAAAATGGCAGAAGTTGACAAATACGGTATTACTAATAAATTTGATAAAATTTGTAAATTCTTTATGGTTAAATGTATTTGCACTTGAAACTGTACTTTCGTTGGTTTCTTTCCGATCGCCGTTACGACTAATTTCGAAGTAGGAAATTCTTCTAATTTGAAATGATTTTTGAGATATTTCTAAAGATCCTCAAAAATGCATGAAACCTGACTTCCCATGTCAATTAAGGCTGATATTGGTATCTTAAAGAGATGGATAATCAATCTGGGACATTCGCGAATCAAATGTGAATCTTCCGTGGATATTGGACCCGTTATCGCATCTTCTTTTAATTCTTCTAAGCGGTTATTAATTTGCTTATTAATATGGTGCGACGGGTACACATCATCTAGCGTCGCACCCTTACTTAGTTTAAACTAGATGTTATACCACTCGACACGGTCGTTTCATTCGACATCTTTGTTGTAATCGGGGGAGGAATACTCATAGATGGCAAATTCGTTCGTTGGTTTATTTCAGTTGAAACGTCGCTTGATTTGTTTTCATTTGGCACAACAGACAAACTAGCGACGGCCCTATTGTCTTGAGTCGGCCTTGAATTTATCCTCCTATCCCCTTAATACCCGTTTACCCGAAAACTCGTCTGAGCTAATCTCGGTCTCTCATTGTTTGGATTTCTGCTTGCGTTTGTGCGAGCGTCTTGATTTATGGTCCTTGAAGAATTCAACTCAGAAAATATTCCTTCTTGATTTCCACGTTTGTATTTTTCTCGATCTTCATTTGTGCGATCAATAGTGATACGGCTTGCGAAACAGCGTGTATATCAGACAAATTCGCGCTAATCATGGCTTCCCGAACTCTTAACGGAAAGCCCTGCACGATTGTATAACTTATTTCATATGGTTCGAGCGAAGGCGTTATGTATCATGCTGCAGTTACTTGTTTGAAAAAATAACTTTGCAAGATTTTTGAATTCCGATTGTATCATTTACTTATCCACTGATTTTTTAACCGTACGCGAACCGGGATTGAGTAAAATTTTCTCAAAAAGTGTTCTTTGAAGGCTGTAAAATTGTATAGAATGGCGCGATTGGCTTCAAACCAAATCTGAGCTCGCCCTTCCAATGCAGTTTCCATAACTAACATTTGCATATCCATTTCAACCTTTTTTATTTTGAAAAAGCGTTCTACTTTCTCCAAAAATTCTTGTGGATGATGCAGCGATTCGTCGCTGAATTTTGGCATCGGAACCTCAATCTTTATATTTTGAAATCCTTTAATGATCCCGTTCAGACTCATGCGGTGAATCCTCGACAATTGCATTGGATGTAGCAGCAGCCTTTAGTTCTTCAATTATTCGATCTTGGCGTTCTGATACGGCTCTCAAGCGTATAAGCTCTTCTGTAATCATATTGCCCCGAAGCAGTTCCTTTTTTAACGTTTCGATTTCGGCTCTCTCTCTACACTGATGTTCTTTCGCTCTTCTCTCAGTCGCTGTTGTTCCTCGGTAATACCTAAAGTATCAGACGCATTAGTTTTGTTTGTGCCAGTCATGTGAATAATTCTTTTTAATTTGACAGTATTAGACTCAGGCAAGGGAAATACCGGAGTATTTCCTTTCTCTGGAGTCTTCGGCGGCGTGCAATACATAGACATGTTGCATTTTTATTATTATTAATTTATATTGAAATTAAAATGTGAGACTCGACTTTAACTCTCAAATGATCGGGCCCCGGGTTGGGCGCCAATTTGTAATGTTCCTTTTTGCAACTAGCTCAGTATTTTGTTTTATTTCTTAATAGCGGGTATTCTCTTCCGATAAAATTGCACGACGATTCATTTGGTCATTTTCATTTTCAAGTTCGTTCGTCAGGAGGTTTATTGGGGTGTCAGAACATTACTATAACTAAACATAAAATTGCGAATTCTGGCACGCTTACCAAATTATTACATATACATACAATCAAATTTCGACTTCTGTTACGCTGACCTGGTTCATACATATAAATACAATAAAATTGCGAATTCTGTTACGCTGACCACACTATTTCTAAATGCAGTTTACAATTTTATACGAAGTTTTTTCTTGGAATGACGGATCTTCTTATTATTCAACCCATTTATTTTCACGTTTATTTTCAATAAAAAATATCGAAGTACTCTTGGGAATTGATCACACCTGATACTCACAATTGTCCGAGTTCATTTTTAATATCGATAGTATTTTTTACTTGAGTGACGACGAGCGACTCCATGAATATTTCCGATCCTCCTTTATGGCTGATCACGGATCCTTGATTGGTGCGGTGATGAATCCTCGATGACCAAGGTTTGAAGGGTGGTGGGAGTGTATTCCAATCGCTCAGACGATGATTCCTTCTTTCATCAGCGAAAAGAAGCGTTGTGCTATCCGATCGAAACGATCGGATAGTTTGAGGAAGATCGGACCTGACGACTGCATGCCTTTAGGTACTGATCTTACGCACACGAGGACGAGTTGTTTAACTCCACATGGGAGTTGATGTTCCGAAAATATCCACGGAATCACTTTACTTTGATGTCGTAAGATTTTTGTTTTTCAGCTTTAATCACTGATTTTAAAGGGATGCCCTTAATAAGAACTGATTGCTTCGCGATGCGTCGGGAATCTAACCCATTTATATCGGAGCACGTGGTGGCACCGCGAAAATTGCGTCCGATCAGTCAGATAGTTGGTAGGCAAGAGAGAGAGAAGATCGTCATCGATAGTCGTCTTGGCCGGGCGATTACGTCATTCAAGTGTCGGCGACATCGCGTTCTGTATACTAACGCCCTCTTCCTTAACTTATTGCGCGCGAATTTTAACTAAAGAGAGTGCGGTCAGCAGTGATAAACGCTACCTTACAATACATTATTATAATGAACGCATAATTGCAAGTATAATCCTATAAATAAGAAATAAACCTTGTAATTTTATTTTACAAATACTATGCGCTATTAACGTGGTTAATGAAAAATAACTAAGCATCATTAAATATTATATACGTTACCCAGCATTATGAATAATTCGCATAATCATTCAAATACATTATTCATTTATTTCAACGCTTATAATAATAAATATATTATTCTCAACATATAATTATTCATCATAATAATTATAATTTAACGAATAACCGTTTTACAAATAATTAAAAAATAACTACAGCTTTATATACGTTATCCTCGAACTTTTGCATTTGTTTCAAATTAATATTTAAATTCACATTTATAACTTTATTTTTCGCTATTCTAAACGGTTAAATAAGAATCATATTTGAATAATTGTTACATGCGACTTTTGTCGCAACATTTAATAATTGTTACATGCGACTTAACACATTTATATATATTCTCAACCTCGCAACAATGATCATAATGAAATAACAATAATACATCAAAATATATTATTTCTAATAATTATAATATTAAATCTAGTCCGATTCCATGACGCGCATAATGGAGATAAATAAAATAACAATCAGATTTATATAAAATGCTATCCTTTATTTCAAAATCAATTGTTAAAACAAATTGTAAGACTAACGAAGAATTAAAATACTAATTTATCGTCAGTCAAACCAAGAATACTTATCGGTAAAGTTATTCAACATTAATATAATCATTTATTGTAACTACAATTTAACAGTAAATTAATAATTATTAATTCATCGTCAAATTCTCCATTTAACCATGTAAGAACAAGCGAGAAGGAACCGTCGGCGTCGGCATCTCTACTCAACAGCGCATGCGTACCGCGCCCCTCCGCCGAAGACCCAATAAAAAGCCGGCTCCTCCACGGCTCGCCAGTTCTCCGGTCTCTCCACCAGTCAGTTGCGCTTCTCCGCTCGTCGTGTACACGTCGGACCCACACACTGGAAAATCGGAACATTTTTATTCTTTTGCCGAATCGTATCTTTGAATTGTTCAAGTATTATTATTGTACCAAGTTTTCGTCGTGTCGCAATATCGCTAAATTGCTTGTAATTAATTAATTCATTTTAAATATATTTTAATCAAAGTTTATAAAAATATACTTATTTCTTTAGAAGCAGTGTATAATTATTTTGTGACCTCACTCCTAATTGAATTCCACTGTATATTTTCTTGACATCTTACATCTTTTCTATTTTAATTTCTCTCATCTCAATTGTCGACGTGAAATTGATTTAACGAAACATCTTTCGAAAAATACTCCTTTACCCAAAGGCCAAATACTCGGTGCACTGTATTGATGCACGCTTACGAGGCTTCCTCTCTCTCGTCAATCACATGCAATCCTTTGAACACATTCAAAGGATTGCATGTGGGCCATGACGCAATTGTAACCTATAATCATACAAATTAACGATAAATGAAACGGTTTCCTATTCAAGAATAATTTCAATTCTCTTTTATCAATTATTATACCTGGTATGCCAAGAAGACGTGCAGGTGCTTATTATCACGTTCTTCGCGCCATCGCGAGGCTCCATCAAAAGCCCGCGCCAAAGAAACGTGGCGACAATATTCCGGTCTACAAACGGTTGTGTAAAGAAAGACTCACTAGTCTTCTCCAAAAACCAAAAATCGTGTCGAATGTTCCATTAAACAAAAAGGTGTTCATCGTGAGTCACGAGTCAATCCGACTTGTTTTTCCGTGTACTCCGGGTAACGGTGTTAGTCCCAGCCTCACTTTTTTCCCGTTCTTCTCAGAACGCCCAACCTATATGCGCACAAAATAGCATCTCCATTTATCGACCAGCGAACTATAAATTATCAATACCAAGCAAGCGTTAGCCAAAATTCTCAGACGACCAAAGGCAAAGAGCGTCGCCATCGCCTGCCTCCCATAAACACAGCCGATGACAAACGCAATACACTAGCACCTCAAAAGAGAAACCATACTCTTGCGACCGCCGAAACAGGAACCCAGAGAGACCTAAATCCACCCGACAAAGAAAACTCGTGCGAGTCGAATCACGTCATCCGCTCCTACAGAGAAACCTATACATCCCAAATCTATACGATAGAGACAGAACGACTGCACCAATCACAGCAGCGCTCTAATTAATAAATGAATAAAAATTTCTCTCCCACGTCATGCCAACCTATCACCGAAGTCGACCTAATTTCATATTACTCATTATCCAATCCCTAAGCTACGTACAACAAAACTGTATTCCCCCAAAAGCTCCTTCCTCCAAAAATTAAAACTTCCTAATTTTTCCTTTCACGAAGGAGCAGTCACTCTGTTCTTGATCTCTGAATCGAATAGTTGACTTACAAAATTAAACCCTTTTGCTCTCCGTTTCCGTTGAACAATTATACGCGTATCCTTTTGTACCAAGTTATACGTTTGTAAGAATAAGAACTTAATAAACTTAATAATCTGAATTAAGACCAAATCTACGCGTCTAAACCTTTTATTCAATCAACGATCAATCCTTTGGGCGAACCCATCTCCCAATCCAGAAACACGCACCTAAAAATCCTCTAAATCAAAATTGTTATTCAATTGTGTTCGGAACTCACGTGGAAGCCAATCAAAGACTCACTGCGCGAATCTTAATTCAAATTTCGCGCTCTAACTCGGCAACTTCGCAAGTCCATTCTAAATCTCCCTCCGGGACGTAACAACGGCTCCGGGGTTTCCACCGTCGTCGCGTCTTCCGAATTCAAAGTTATTACTATCGACTAGTTCCTCCTTCACCGACGTCGTTCTTTCCGCTTCGTCTATGAGCTCTTCTCCACGGTCGGCCAAACAGGGTTCGTCGAGACCAGTCGTCGTCTCCAGCCTCCCGGTCAACCACGAGCTCTTCCTCATCGACTGACGTGGATTCATCCGAGTCATTCGTACTCCATCGAATACACCCGCTATGCACCGACGCTCGTACGGTAAGTCGCATGTTCACGTTACCATTCTTTCTTTTTCTTTACCGACTGCCCTATCTCGCGAGTGATTTTCTTACTTATCGATCAAATCGTGGCTGATCCTCATCCCCGTCGGGCGCACTTCCAACTAAAGGCAGGATCTCTAGGCTGGCGTCTGTCTCCTGAAAATAAAAGGAAAATATATTCAATTACAATCATACGTTAATTCAAGTGCGACATCCAAATCACGTACTTTCTCCTTGAATGGATATATTTATTTATCAAAATTAATTTTTTTTTATAATAAATTCCCGGACGTAACAGGTGTAGCCGGCTGAGCCTCTAGCGAGATTTTTCATCAATGCCGGTCGTTCGGCCGGGAACATGATTCGATCACGGAGCTGTTCGATTTCCTGATCACAGTAAATTCCATTCGTAGCGCGGTTTCCAATTGGTGCGTTACCCCATGTGGGCGTAGCCATTGGTCGAATGACCTGTGGTAGGGGAACCTCTATTGGATGCGGAGCAAAGCGATACCATGCTCCATCGATCAGGTATTGAGCAGGTAACAAAGGATTGCACTCTATATGTGTGCCGGTTTTGATCAATGTTCGAGAACGGTGGATAGGAAAAATGATTGGTTACGGACAGTTACAGGTAATTCGAGGTAGCATTCCTCGGTTCTTCGAAGGGTGCATTCCACTGGGATGCATTTAACCACGTCGGCGACTTCACCAGCGATCACAGCCGTATATCCGGGATTTTTGGTGACCGCCCGTGCAAAATTTTCGGGAAGAATTGATGCAGTTGATAATGGGTTACGGAGAACTTGTTGTTCGAGGTTGCATCGCTGGGTCAGGACATCCTTGTAGAGAGCCTGGATTTGCGTTTTTATATGTTTCTCCACGTATATGAATTTTGAGTTTACGTATGAAAATATGTCCAGATTGCTAACGAGGACCTTTCGTCGTGCGGCAAACGTTTGACCATCACGATTTTCAAGAATGATAATTTCGGGTGTTCCGTTTTGATAAGCGTGTAACCGCAGTGAGATTTTTCGCTTCTTACGGTGAGAGCAAACGTCGTTTCTTACATTGTTAAGATGTAGACGTCAGGTGTTTGCACGGAATTTTCGATGGTGCGTAATTTGGTTGCCATTCCATTGCATAAAACATCGTAATGGTTGAACATACAGGTGTCGGCTGGTTCGGTTTTCCAAAAGGCTTGATTGCCTTCAACGTCTATACAGGTGCCTTCGGTTGGTTGGCATTGCGTTGTACTCTGTAGAATAATGCGGTCGATCGCCATGTTGACCGATGCTTCGTAATTGCTGATCGTGATTTTGGCGGGTGCCTGGACGACGACGCTGCCCCAGGTTCTGAAAGAGTCGCTGTACTAGGTGCCGCTGCAACTACCTTCGTTGGTGAGGGTCCCAGTAAGCGTGATACTTCTCAATGTCGTGCTATTCTTCTTTATTCCAGTCGCGATTGCGGAGAAACCGAGTTGAACTATGCCGGTTTCGAGAATTTTACGGCAACTTTTATCATCGAGTTCGTTAAGATATATTTGTCGACCATTTTGCACTATGGAATTTTGACAATTCTTCAATTGTCACAATTCCATAGTGCTGCGGCCTGCCGCAGTGCTGCCGTATTCGGTCGATTTCGATGTTACATTAGATAACTTCAGTTGTAGTGAATTCGGATAATTGCAAAACTTAAATGCGTACAAGAATTGACGTTGGTGTAACCAACGGAATGTCACATGTACCGATGTCGTTGAGGGAAATTGTTGTAACATTTAACGTAGGGCCGCCGCAGTCGTATCCCTGCGCGGATCAGAAGGATCAAGATGAGGATTCGTTTCCACTCCATCCTGTAACCAGAAACATGACGGTTCAGTTACAGACGGGTGCCTCTTAATTTGTTTGAATAAACGATTCGTGGTTTATTTTTATATAATATTTTGACGTTACCCCCAGACAATATTTCTATAGTTTCGCACGGCTCGGTGTATTGATCGCCGAGTTTACCCTTTTGCGGTTCTTTTCTCATTAAGACACGATCGCCAACCTTGAAATACTTGGGGCCGATGTTGCGATCATAATATTCCTTTGATTTTTCTTTTGCATGTTTTAAGTTATCCGAAGCCAAATCTTGGAGATTATTAATTCGAGTAAACAATTTCTTGAGGTATTCCGCGTAAGAAGGATTTGGATGTTCCTCGATTTGAAGATGAGCAGATGGTTGATGGGCTATTTACCCGATAACTAGTTCGTGCGGGGTATATCATCCCGTACCTTTGTGATGTATAGTATTCCATGAAAACATGGTAAAGTCGATGTATTCGTCCCAATCCGAGTTTTCGTTGACGTATTTTTTAATGTACTCCATGAGCACATGATGTGACTTTTCGATGGACCCATTGCTCTGAGGGTGGAAGTCGGTTGTTTGGTAGGTTTTGATTTTGAATTTTTTGGCAATAACCTTCATAAGGCTGCTGCAAAAATAGACCCTTGTAGACCCTTGGTCCGTGAGAAGCGCTCGCGGGGCGCTAAATCATGAGACGAAATGTTTCACGAATGCATCGCTGACGTCCATCACACAACGACGATCCCTTAGGGATGGCCAGCGAATACTTGGTATGAAGATCTTGAAGCGTGAGGATATACTAGTTGCCTTTTCGCTTTAAAGGGAGGGCGTCCACCATGTCCATAGCGATCTTATCAAACGCGGGGCCGGGTTGAAATTCCGAACTTCGAATGCTTCGACGGTTCAAAATTCCGAATTTATTAAGCTAGTACTCAATTCTTCTGGAAATTTATAATTCTGAAAATTTTTATGCAGAATTATCATATAACCGAAAATAATTGTATGCTAAGGAATCAAATGACAATAATCATGGAACCGACTAATAAAGCGTTGACACGAAAACACAGCACATGAAACAAATATAAATTTCCCATACTTAGAAAGTTTAAAGTTCCGAAAAACTGTGGTAGTAGAAATTCGAGTTCCTGAATGGCCAAGGTGTGCAGGGAAAAGTTCCGAAAATAAGAATATCGATAAGATTCATCGATAGTTAAACGTTCTTATACTATATGTTCATAATAAAACGTGAAGGACGATCAAAACTCTGAAAAAATTCTACCACGAAAGATCAAAATTCCGAAAGAATACTACCCCGAAAGATCAAAACTCCGAAAATATTTTACCCGAAAGACCAAAAGTCCGAAAATCAGAACACCGTCAAACTAATCGGCTATGGAAGTTTTAAAACTTATAAAATTTGACGTAAACGTTGATGAAGCATAAATGAGAATCATTTTCAATAAATCTACGAATTATTTCAAGAATTTTTTTTATTGAAAGCGATTTTATGTCAATTTTCAAATATTTTGAACGTTTCTTTGTATATAGACAATGTTATATGTTTTCATTCGAAACTCAACTAAAAATTATGCCCCAAGCTGACTTACATTTCTTTAAAAATAATTTGCGCTCAACAATTAGCTTAACTTTTAGCTGCTCGATCTACGAAATAGTGAAAGCGACACACTGATAGGATCCTTATCGTTATCGGCATGTTGGATTTTAATATTCTCTCAGCCAATGATGAAATACTTCTATTTTTTATATCATATATTTTAGAGCTGATTGTAAATGAATTTTTGTGGGAAGATTTTAAACTTTTTATATTTTTTTTCCAAGACATATTGTAGCTGGAGTCAACAAATGTACTTATTCAAACCTTTTCCCGTAGGAGAAAGAGAGGGGGGTATTTTTATCGTTTGATATCATAACTTTATTTCTACGTTAATTTTAAACCTCGGCTTCCATATTAACTTTAATAAGGCCCACAATATATCAAATCTTGTCCTGGTTTGTTTAATTATATCGCGGCGCTGCAATCATGCGTGACAATATACTAAAAACTGACAGCTATTGGTCGAGATACGCTCCAAGTTCTCAGCCGCGCGCCAATCAGCTCGCAGCAGCTGCAATTCGGTCGCAGCTAGTTGTATCCGAGTTCCGTATGGAAGAAAATTAACATTTTTCAGAATTCGATATTTCCAAAACTAAACGGTAAAAAATCTCCGTTTTTTTTATATCAATCCCACAATAGTACTGCATACACGAGTAGTTTTATGTTCAAATCTTAGCATCCAATTAGAACCCATGATGAGAAATCTGAGGAATCGTCTATTGGTTTACGTGTTAGGTACAGGGATCACGTACAAACAGACCCATATTTAATTGCAATTATCTCATAAACTAAGCGGTGAATCGAATTGAGATTTTGGGCATTATTCCGCGAACGATATGTCCACACCATACTTAAATTTTAGGCAATTCCTACTAATTCACCAAAACTACAGAACTACCTTAAGCGATTATTATTCGACGAGAGCTGTCCGGTGACGAAGGATTGGAAGGAGTGTTAACCGAGGTTGAATTGGATTAAAATTCCTGAAATCATTCACGTAAGTTTCGAATTGCTTTAATTGTTCCTGCTTCAGCGAAACTCGAATTTTCAGTCTCACAGGTCCTCCAACGATACCCTCCCTGTTGTGAGAGAGCTTTGGCCATGAAATTTTGACCTCGTTAAATTTACATTAATGGAAACGAATCGTTAGCCTTGTAACAGCTAGCTGGCGCCCGAATTTTTCTCGTAACAGAAAATATTAAATTTAAATTAAATAGTAAATGTATCGCTTATAGCTTAGAGCCCTACCAGCCGAAGGACCCCGGCCGTGGTAGGTGAAGGAATTATTATAAAAAAGAAAATTTCCTGCCTCAATATGCAGTTTTTTCGGCCATCTCGACGCCTCAGCACCTCTCTTCTGTATCTTAACGCTCTCACCCTTATCGTGTACTCCATAGTAAGCATTTCCAGCTCTCTTCTCCATATACAATTTTAAGTTGTTTTGTTATCTACTCCTAACGTAATCTTGCAGTACCTATTCTGTATTCTGTCAAAAACAGTTATTTCTCCCATTCCTCATATATCCACAACTTTAAAGCACTATTTTCGACAAATTTCTTTTTCTTTTTTATAATTAATTATCTTTTTTATAGTAAAGCGCGTAACAGCGCTGCTAAGCGCAGCACGGAGGAATTAATTATTTTGCTGTAGACAAAGCGCCGCCTCGTACAAAATTGTGAATTTTGCAGTGCAGCGCTTCGCAGCAATATAATGAAGAGCCTTTCTTTCACATTCCTTTTTTCATTGCCATGTAATAAAAATTAAGATTTTGCAAAGTTCATTTTTAATAATGTTTTTTTGTATAGCTGAGTTTCTTGTTTATAACAAAACGCTGCGCAGAAAAGCGGACAATACTATACACATAGAATCGTATGTACCAAGTATAATACTATATCCATATATGTACATGCAAGAATTAATCATCATTTAAATTAATTATTTTTATTAGGGTTTTTATTGATACATTCAACGAAAATCACTTACAAACGAATTGTCTCGAGACTCTGTGGAGCCTCCTGATGCAACCTCACAAATAGCATTCAAAATTGTAAGGGAAGGTGTAAAAATAATCACGATCACGCATTTTTTTAATTTTAATTTATTATAAAAGATAAGTTTTCTCGGCTCCACCCTATGCGGGTTCATTATAAATTGTAATGAACTGCGTGAACTCCGTTCTGCACTTGGGGCATCTCCTAATTTCGTGTTCTCCGAGAATCCTTGCACACCTCAAACAATTGCAATTGTGACCACATGGAATGAATCCATGGGTCATAATATTGTCGAGGCACATTAAACATTTTCGTGCTATAAAAGAAGAAAAATCATTAGCGTACGTCATAAATAGTTCTAAAACATAACGTCAACAAACAACACAACTTTGACGTGAATAAAACCAAGAATGTTAGCAAACCAAGATTAGTCATTTGTCCAAAATAATTCTATTCGTGTAACCTGTTAATGGACAAAATTGCACGTTCAAATACACTATGTTTGATATCGATGAATTTATTGTTTAATACTATAATTATAGCATGCTATCATCATTTCTCACCCCTCCTTTCTTTATCGTTCTCTCCGTCTCTCTCAGTCTTCTCTATTCAAAATTGGTGACGACATAAGTGAGGCTATCGATAAAGGTCGATTGATCATGGAAAAAACAGCCGCTATACATTTGCCACTTTTTTCTGCATTTTTTATAACCTTAGGCCTTTTATTTCCTTATTTATATATGTAGTATTACATAATTGTATATTACCTCTCGATAATACACTCCATCTCCGTAGCTTTTTTCTCACCTCTGCCTTTTGTTTACTGGATACTTCTCCCCCCCCTCCCCGTCCAATTTCTCTTCTCTTTACCACTGCTATTTTCGCTCCTTTGCATTTCCTCCTACATTTTCTTTTCCGTCCTTACTACCGTTTCCTGTACGCCCTCCTCTTCCCCCTTACCTTCACCATTCCTTTCTCGCACTCTTTCTTCATCTCCTTCGTCCATTTTCCACTTCCCACTGTCCTCTGCCTGCTTTCCGTTACCCTTCTCTTTTCCCCGCTTTTTAACGTGACTATTATTGTATTTATTTTCTCCAATTCCTAGTCTATTATCGTGCCTCCCTTCCCACCCGTGTATGTCAATTTACATGCACCAGTCCCCGTCTACACTCCGCTCAATATTCCCATTCAGTATCACCTCTTCTATCAGCGCTACCAACTTTCTTCCTTCTCCATTCCTAACTCTATCCTTCGACCTTCTTGTGCTATCCTCCTCCCCTTGACCTCTCACTCTCCCGCCCTTCTGCCCTGTCCACGCAATGAAGCCTCTGGAATAATTTTCTTCTGGCTTATTTCTGTGAGACCTTCAAGTATGGAGTTTGCAGCGGTGGATGGTCTTCCCATCCACTGCCGCAAACACTTATTTTTCGCTCCAGGTCCCCATTCTCAACCTCGTCATCATTAACCGCCCTCCTCTTCCTCTTCGTTCTTTTCTTTCATGGCCATTTCGTCTCTCATTCCAATGATCATATCCCTCTTTCGTTATGTCCTTATGTTTACTCCTGTGGCCCATTGCTTCTTCCACCTGTATCCATTTCGGCATTCTTTTCTCAATCCCGTCCCATCTTTTTTGTTTTTGCAACGTTTCCATCATCACGATTACTTCCTATGCCTCCGTGCCTTTCCAGAATTCGTTGTCTTTGTTCCCTATTCCTGCCACGTTCCAGAATCTTTCACCTATTTCCCTTATCCTCCCCCTCTTCCTTCTCTGCCACCCCCTTTATTCCCTGTCCTTCTCGTTTTTTGATCGCTCTCCTCCGTGCCCTTCGCTTCCTTTCTTATCACTTCCAACCTTTTTTCCTCTGCTTTCCTCTCTCTCTCCTAAGCCCCCTCCCACTTCTTTGCATTCCAGTCTTTTAGTGTCTTCTCTCATTCGTCCCACCACCACATGCTTCCCTCTATTATTATCCTTTCATAGCTTACTTAAGTGATTCTGTCCTTCCTTTTCTCCTCCCCACTATCTACCTTAGTATCCACTGCTTTCTTTTCGCCTATGGAGAGAGGACGATCACATATCGAATGTCCTCTGTCCGTATCATATCGTTTTAAATTTTTTTTTCTGTTCCACATCACTTCTTTTTTGCCTCTGTATTCTCCATCCTCATCTCTAGTTTCCTTTCCCTCTTTTCCTCCTATCACTTTCCTATATGCCTCACCTACTTTACTCTTTCTTCCACATGTATCTTTTCCACCGCTTTCTTCGTCACCTCCTTTGTTGACCGCTACCCCAATTCTCCTTTTATTCTTACGTTTCTTCTTCTTTCCTCCCTTTTCTTTATCTGGCATTTTTTCTTCATCTTCCATAGTTTTTCCTTCCTGTCTGCCCCTCTGCCCTCTCACCCTCTGCTACCGCGAAAATAAGAAAGTAAAGAGAATAATTTATATCAAACGGGTACTCGATTGTACTATTTTGCCTATTAATAGGGTATATTACAAATGTTAGTCGGCTAATCTTGTAAGGCAATGCGCCATCGTTTGCGGTTCTTTTGAGCTTTACAATGTACATTTCTGTAGTTCAGTCAACTATTTCTCCATCAAAACATGAAATGGTACAGCCAGAAACGAAGTATACATTTTAAGATGATTAAGCTTTGTTTGAATAATATCGTCCGCATTCACACCACAAAGAGCGTGGGCAAAAGTACACAATCTACTAGGCTAAAAGCTTGGTGAACGCGTGCTTTTGGCTGCATAATGCATGCATACGACACACACAAAATCAGATTGGCTAATCAAAAGTTACTGCATTTTTACTTGTAGTTTCATTTCGCTGTCAAATATTCATTTCTGAAATTTCAGCCGACTATCGCATCATGAAAAAAGAATATACATGACTCAGATTAAAACCCATCTATTGAACGATGTCGTCCGCATCCACACCTCGAAAAGCGTGGGCAAAAACACACAATTCACTAGGCAAAAAGCTCGGTGAACACGTGCTCTCGGCTGCATAATGCATGCATACGACACATTTAAAATGGGATTGGCTAATCAAAAGTCGCTGTATTTTTACTTGTAGTTTCATTCCGCTCTCAATTATTTATTCCTAAAATTTCGGCCTGCTAGCGCATAATGAACAAAGAATATCAGTGACTCAGATCAAAACCCGTCTATCGAATAATGTCGTCCGCATCCACACCTCGAAAAGCGTGGGCAAAAGCACACAATTCACTAGTCTAAAGCTTGGTGAACACGTGCTCTCGGCTGCATAATGCATGCATACGATACACTCAAAATCGGGTTGGCTAATCGAAAGGTGCTGTATTATTTCATCTTTATAACTCGAATGAAACTTGACAATTATTTGAATACTTTTGCAAATTTTAATAAGGCATGGCAATTTACATGACGATCTATAGTTTTTAGATTTTCAAATCTTGGAAAATGATGTTACATGACAACAACCTGTCCGCTCAAAAGAACAACAGCCGTTCGAGTTGAATACTTCAATAGAATATTACGCGATACAAACTTGTCTTATTTTGTTGACGGTTTAACAATTACCTTGCTTTTTTACAAATATAAGTAAGTTTTTTTTTATAACATTGCGCCGTTATGTTTTGTTCGTTTGTTTTTTTTATGTGAAAATGTTGACTGTATTTTATTTATTTATCTTATTACTTTATTTTAATTATTATTCCTTTTTTAGCTAAGACTAAAAAATAAATTATAGTCAACATTTTTCATTTATAACGTACGCCTGTAGTAACAATACGGAAGATGCAACATAGATTTCCACAGCTATTCAATATAAATATAATATTTCAGATGAGGGAGTTTGGCCAAGTCCATTTATCCTCGACAAAAAGTGACAAATTTGAGTTTGTCAGCAACATATAATTCACGAACTGTTAGTTGTTAATTGAACTGTTTAATAGAACCCTTTTAGCGTTGAAGAAACAATCGATAAAAGGATTTGGAAGAAAAAATCGAACGAAGCAATTTTTTATAGAAATCTGTGTTGCACCTTCGATAAACGTGTATTGTTACCTTGTGTATTCTTTTTCCTTTTCTTCGCCCGTCTCTTATGCCCGTAAGGTCTTGCTTCCACGTCACCGATCTGTCCCTTCATTTGCCGTTTTTTTTTTCGGAGGTTTTTTTCGACTTCTTGAGACTGTCAAAAATGTATATGTTGAAAATTATACTCCGTAGTCTTAATCTGTTAAATTCTGTAATAATAGCTGATATAAGAGACAGTGCGAGTTCCTTCGATATTAGTAATATAGAAAATCTTCAGTTCTTCGACACGAAGTTAACCCATTAACGACCAAGAATCGTAATTTTTTCTATCATTTTCAAGTCAAATTCTCATCATTAAACAATAAGAATTTTCAAATAAAAAATATAGCCCCTAGTACTTTCGAGTGTGCTCTTTCAGAATCCGGGGTTAAAATAGAGTTCTGTCCACTAGAAAAAAAAATATGGCTGCTTTTAAACAAAAAAAAACACAAAAAATCGAAGAAATTTTTTTTTCAATATTTTTTTTCTCATAGAAGACGCTCGAAGACCCCCCCTTTTTTTCAATCATGAGTGCATAAAATGGTTGTAGTTAAACGACTTATTTTTTAAATTTGTCGTAATCAACATTTTTACCCCCAAAATGGCGTGTTTCACCCCTTGAGCGGCGAGAAAAATTTCACGCTTCGCGTAAAAAAGAAAAAAAAAGTCGGATCTTCACGAAAATTGGTATCCCTGGGTTTTCGAGGTCGCTGATTACGATTCTGCCCTCAAAATTCAAAAATTCAAAATGGCGGATTCAATGTGGCCGACCAAAAATGCAAAAACTTATTTGAATTGGATGAAATGTGGGACTCGGGGGTTTTCGAGGTCGCTGATCACGATTCTGCCCTCAAAATTTAAAAATTCAAAATGGCGGATCCAATATGGCCGACCAAAAATGCAAAAACTTATTTGAATCGGATGAAATGTGGCACTCGGGGGTGTTCGAGGTCGCTGATCACGATTCAGCCCTCAAAATTCAAAAATTCAAAATGGCGGATCCAATATGGCCGACCAAAAATGCAAAAACTTATTTGAATCGGATGAAATGTGCCACTCGGGGGTTTCCGAGATCGCTGATCACGATTCTGTCCTCAAAATATAAAAATTCAACATGGCGGATCCAATATGGCCGACCCAAATGCAAAAACTTATTCGAATCGGATGAAATAAAAAATGGTGGATAAAATTTGTTTACTTCCAAGTTCACATTATGATTTTACCCTTAGCGCAACCCAGAGACAACGGCGTGGACGTGGTAAAATTATGTCTCCTTTGGGGTGCTTGTTTATAGTGAGTCCCCTTGCCTCTCACTATTCGGGGTGCTTGTTTATAGTGAGTCCCCTTGCCTCTCACTATTTGGGGTGCTTAATTATAGTGAGTCCCCTTGCCTCTCACAGTCGCTCAGATATTCTCGTGATTTCTTTTCAAACATGGACTGCAAAAATATAAATTACAGTTTTCACAGAAAAGATTTGTTCTTATTGGACAGTTGTAGCAGTGTTTTTGTTTATTTTGTAAAATCGTTTTATGTTTTTCCCGTTTTTTTTTACCACGATGAATATAACTTATAGCTATCGATATTGTAAATTCTTTAGTTCCAACTTTTTTCTTATCTTCCCCAGCTGCGTTGATTGTTACCCGAGAATTTACTATGGCAGCCTGGATAAGCCTCATAAAAACTACCCATGTCCATTTTTTCGATCGAATACTTGGCAGCACTTTGTTACAGTGTCCATCGTGAACATCAACCCCACCCATGAACCGATTGTAAAGGTGAAACGCTTGGGGAAGCGATGTCTCGATTTTGGCTTTTTCATTCGAATTGTACCTCTTTGGTGGCAATAATGGAGTAACCCCTGCAGCTGTAGATAAGATCGACACTAATTTTGAATCCATTACAGTGATGTAATTGATTCCACTGTTTTGGTCATGCTTCACTGCATATGTTCCTCGTGGAGACTTCTTATCGATGACATTTTTTTCAGGTACTCGATTCTCTGTAACAGTTCCGGTGCATTTTAATTTCAATCTCTTCAAATGTACAAGAAGCTCTAAATTTGTGAAAAACTTATCAGAATAAAGATGATACTAAGAAACTTTTCCAGCAGCTGTCATTTCAAAAAATGGTTTCAATAAATTCATTACCACGCGAGAACCAAATGCGCATTTAGTCAGTTTGTCTCAAACTGCAGAATTTTTTCCACAATATATGTCGAGATTCAGCAAATACCCATCAGCACTGCAGAGGCCCCAAAATTGAATTACAAAACGTGTAGGTTTCCCACGTATGAACTGTTTCAATGAAGTTTTAGTATACGATTTAGCCATCATTTCATCTACCGACAGAGCAGTTCCCCAGATGCCAAACTTCAGAATATTTTGGTGGAATAGTTTCATCAATGCTCGAACCCGCCACCCCTTATCGTTATTATCATTGTCTTTGGACTTCGAGTATTTCAATTTGGACTTGATTTGCTCAAACTTAGTACGAGTCATTGCTGAAGCAACTACTTCGCAAGATAGAAAGGGATCGGTTGACCAATAATCTCTCTGAGACTTTCTTTTATTGAATGAACTCAGTATGATGATTCCAATAAATGTGTCTAAATCGACCAATGGCAAATCAAAACCATTTACCTTACATGCATCGATAATGTATTCTTTCATTTCAATTGAAAAAAAAGTCTCAAACAGTTCCACTGGCTCGCTTTTTCGAATTTTACGCTTTTCAGACGTAGACAATAGTATTTCATTTTCAATCTTATCAGAATACTTTTTTCACCATTTACCCATTGAAATTCATGATCCTTTTCCAGCTTAGCTTGATCTGCTTGGTAACTTTTTGAAGCTCTCCTAAAAGTGACACTCCGTAATTTTTTGTCACGGTCAGCATCAGAATCGGAATAAGAATCGTCTGAAGGACCAGAATCATCTGGATTCGGTATTAGAACAGTTTTATCATCTTCTGAGGTATATGTTTCATCACCATAATCAGGAGAAACAGCACGTCTCGGTCGTTTTTGTGACATTGCGTAGGTAAATATAACAAAAAGTCGAGATTTGATATAACTTAGTTGATTTATATGATTCAAAGAAATTCGATTCAAGATTGATCTGATACAGAAGATTTTGCGTAATACCGCCCTAACAAAGTATAGATAACATATATTACAAATGTACAAAGAGCCTAAAAGTGTTTGAACGATATATTCCTAAGAATATTTCATGGAAGAATCTCTTCAAAGTGTAAAACGATTTTCGCACATAATATACCCCGATCTCATTTCGCCGATATGATCAAGTTTTAGTACCGTAGTTCAAAGAGTACTGTTTTATTGATGATTCATTCAATATCCGAAAATTTTAGAACAGTTTGGAGGGAACATACATTTTGACTCTAACGCTATTATATTGAATACGCTAACATAAATTTAATAAATTCGACAAGAAATCACTACAGAATAGAAATGTCATGCGTTATAAATTCTCAACTCGTCCATAAAAATCCAAAAATCGATAAACCGTTGAGGAAAAGTGCATATTTCTGCTGCTGCAAATTTATAGTTTCTCATTGGAAAATGATCGGAATAAAACCTTATTTCTTCTTATTTTGTCAAAAAAATAAATTCTAAGTGCAGAATCGTGATCAGCGACCTTGAAAACCCCCGAGTGCCACATTTCATCCGATTCAAATAAGTTTTTGCATTTTTGGTCGGCCATATTGGATCCGCCATTTTGAATTTTTGAATTTTGAGGGCAGAATCGTGATCAGTGACCTCGAAAACCCCCGAGTGCCACATTTCATCCGATTCAAATCGGTTTTTGCATTTTTGTTCGGCCATATTGGATCCGCCATTTTGAATTTTTAAATTTTGAAGGCACAATCGTGATCAGCCACCTCGAAAATCCCCGAGTGCCACATTTCATCCGATTCAAATAAGTTTTTGTATTTTTGGTCGGGCATATTGGATCCGCCATTTTGAATTTTTAAATTTTGAGAGCAGAATCGTGACCGGCGACCTCGGAAACTCTCGAGTCCCACATTTCATCCGATTCAAATAAGTTTTTGCATTTTTGGTCGGCCATATTGGATCCGCCATTTTGAATTTTTGAATTTTGAGGGCAGAATCGTAATCAGCGACCTCGAAAACTCCGGGATACCAATTTTCGTGAAGGTCCGATTTTTTTTTCTTTTTTACGCGAAGCGTGAAATTTTTCTCGCCGCTGAAGGGGTGAAAAACGCCATTTTGGGGGTGAAAATGTTGATTACGACAAATTTAAAAAATACGTCGTTGAACTACAACCATTTTATGCACTCATGGTTGAAAAAAGGGGGGGGGTCTTCGAGCGTCTTCTATGAGAAAAAAAATATTGAAAAAAAATGTCTTCGATTTTTTGTTTTTTTTTGTTTAAAAGCGGCCATATTTTTTTTCTAGTGGACAAAACTCAATTTTAACCCCGGATTCTGAAAGAGCACACTCGAACGTACTAGGGACTATATTTTTTATTTGAAAATTCTTATTGTTTAATGATGAGAATTTGACTTGAAAATGATAGAAAAAATTACGATTCTTAGTCGTTAATAGGTTAATATTGTAATTGTCACCGTTATTGTTTCCTAGTGAAGCCTCCGGCAAGCTGGTAGGGGGTGAAGGTGGCGGTGGGGTTCCATTCAACGAAACCTCATCAGCTTGGGGAGAGTTTGGTCGGATATTAAATTGACCTGTTAATTATATTTAAAATATAAAAGTTCCCTAGTTCTTGAACACGAAGTTATATTGTAATTATTACCGTCGTTGCTTTCTACTGAAGCTTCCGGAAGGCTGGTGGATAGTGAAGTTGGAAGTCGGAATCCAGTCGTCGAAATACTCTCGGTAGCTTGGGGAGAGTCCGGTGGGATATTGACTTCATCTTCTTTTGATCGTTAAATAAAAAAGTGATATAATAAAATAGCAACAATTCAATAATACTTGAAGCAACATTTCTATTCAAAAATTTCAATCATTAGCATTAATTTCTAGACTATAATAATATCAAATATTTCACCGTTGCCGTATTCGTCGTCCATTTCGGGCTCGGTAGAAGGCGACGAATCGACGTCATCCACATTTAATTTAAAAAGGGAATATATATTTTTAAGTTTTGTAATAAACTGTAATTCATGCATTTGTTAATAATTGTTACAATTTTGACCCTATTCTCTTTGTTACATTTATAGGGCGTATTAAAAAAAATCGATATTTTTTTCGAGTTCTAAAGGTAAAATGGTTCTGTTATGTGAAAAAAAAATAGTAATTTAGAAGGAAAGCTCAAAATTAAATTATGTCGGTTATATCGTCGCATGTTACAATTTTCCATAAGATTAGCGTAGGAAAATAGATGCTTCGGTAGATATGGCCTCATATCGCTTGAAAAAAATGGTTGCATGCGGCGGGATGACGGAAATAGTTTAATTTTGAGCATTCCTTCGAGGTGACTTTCTTTTTTCACATACCAGAAAGATTTATCCTTTTAAAACTGGAAAAAAAATATCGTATTATTTTCAATATATAATGTTCAATTATATTTTAAGGCCTTATATACGCGAAAAATTTCAAAAATTTTCATTTTTTTTTATTTTTGATTCCATTAGCCTGAACGGTTAGGAATATTTTAAGCTCTACAGAATTGAAAAATTCCATTATGCTATTAAATAAGGTAAGATTGCATTTATAATAGATACCGCGCGGCGCGCCCGACCGCCAACTTCAAAGCCGTTTTCCCACGATTCACTTTTTTGAACCTTGTGAAAGTTCTAACTTTTGAACGAAGGTTTAGATCGCTTTGAAATTTTTACACCATATTCTTAGTATCATCACCTATCGTGTGAACCACAGAAACAAAAATTTCAATGACACAAAAAAATATAAAAAATAAAATACCGACAGAAAATTGAGTAAAAAAATTTTAAGTTTCGAATTTTTATTATAATAATTTTTTTTATAATATTGTTGGTTCACACTGAAGATACATTCATTATGCAATTATAAATATGTTCATTTTTTTTCAGACACCCACATCGATGCCGAGAACTTTCACCATCAACGCGCGCGCAAAAAAAATACATTGCTTTATTATGTTATGTCTCCGCCATTTGTTAATATTTCTGATTTTTTTTTACATATACTTAACCATGTGTATAAATGATTTGTAAAAAAAATGTTGTCAATATATGCGTCATTTTTTTTTAACCGCGTCTAGAAAAGTACCTTCGAAAATCGGCGAAATCGTGTATATAAGGCCTTAATTTACCATGATTGAATGCCAGCTCAGCTTCGTCGTCGATCTCTCTGGGCATCGCATCATGATCTGGATCCGCATCTTGAAAAAATTAATATACATATACAGATGTTTATCTTTTAAATATACAGGATGACTCCTGAGCCTAATATTTTGGAAAAAAATCCATTTTTGGCTTATTCTAATATGTATTATACATTAGGTCGGCATGCAATCCATATTTTTTGCTTTTACAGTATTTTATGTAATTTTTTCTATATTTTGCAATTTGTGGATAATTTGAAACTTTGTATTGAAACATCCTCGTCGAAAAGTGTGATAACAGATCATTCTGGTGATAGATACCATAAATGTATTGATTGTGGCGGTATCAAAATTATTATTAATTGAACTTTTAATTATATTGTCGCACTTTTTGACCCTGATATTGCAATGGAAACAAAGTAAAAACTTGTCCACAAATTGCAAAATAAAGAAAAATGAAATCAAATACAGGAAAAGCGAAACAATATAGATTATATGCATGAAAATTGTAGTATCAAACGTTATGAAAATAATGATAAAAATATTTTTTTTAATAACAATATGTTAACGATAGGTACTTTTTTTAATTTATCTACTTGGAAGCGGTTAGAGCGATCGTGAAACTTATAAGTAAATCGCTATTTTTTTCATGAACTACATTCAATATTACTGCTTTACTTACATGGTGAAACGACAACAGGACCTTCCTCCAATTGCATCTCATCCTCAGTATGTATTTCTGGAAGCCGCATGAGTGCTTGGCTCACGTGTCCTTTTAGCGCGGCAGCCAGGTTGAGAAGTTCGGCTGCCGTTATCTCTTCAGACTCCAGCTTGTTCCATGCTAATTGGAAATTTCGAATAGTATCGAGCGTACCTTTGGCATCACTATATTGCAAGTTTCGTAAGTGTAAGAGATACAGAAATTCACTTTCTGTATCTCGTTAATTCTGTTAATTCTTGTTAATTCTGTAACTTAGTTAATTCTGTAACAGTTAATTCTGTAAATCTTGTTAATTCTGTAACAAATGGTATGTACGAATCATACCATTTGTTAACCCTCTCCACTTAAAAATTGATGTATATCGCGGATGTTGCCTGATCCGCTTACTTCGTCGCAAGCTCTCCACGTCGTCTCTGGCGTTCGATGTCAGCTTGATCAGTTGGCCTAGTAAGTGTCATTAAAATATGTTTATAAACCGAATGAGAGACATATTTCCCATTCTTGATCAACA
Organism: Ophion ventricosus; assembly: GCA_963932345.1. Taxonomy (NCBI): domain Eukaryota; kingdom Metazoa; phylum Arthropoda; class Insecta; order Hymenoptera; family Ichneumonidae; genus Ophion; species Ophion ventricosus. Next base: position 23,833,310 of record OZ010719.1, read on the forward strand.
CCGAGATTTTTCAACTTTAAAATTTATGGTACAGATGAATTACAAGACTCGCCTTTGAACGTTCAGGCTGACGGATGTTGCCTCATTTTCTCCTTCAGCACGCTATTATAGGACTCTAGAACATTGTCGGTCCTCCGAGATAATCGGAAAATGCTGAATCCGGTGGGCTTCACTTTTCCTAACCACTGACGCTCGTAATAATTGAAAAAGCCTGCGAACGGCCTGTGGAACGGGGCCGGCAGAGCATTTTTCAATGTATTGTATTCTTCCGGGATCCTTGATGCCGGCAAATAGGCAAGAGCCATTATTTTTTTCAAAAATAATTTTCCTACTCCTTGATTGATCAATGGCGTCAACCGAAGTGCCTTCACTTTTTTGAGGATCGCCTGAGAAATGAAAATATAAATGCAATAAGAAATATATCAAACATCTAACGAAATCATATTAATTGTTAAGAAATGCTACCTACTCGAACATAATGCACGCTGCAGTCGGCAACAATTGCGCGAGGAAATACACTTCTACAGGCATTCCTCAATGCCTGCTCAAAGTCGGTCATCACAATTGTTACAGCCTGGCCATTGACCACAACGGTGTTGATGGTGTTCAATACAGCTGTGTAGCTGAATTCGTTTTTTCTTGACATTAACAAATGCGCGATTGGTGTTGCCTGCAATTATATATAGAAATGATAAGGTTATAGAGGAATAAATATTTACTGTTACCATGAATTCTTACGTAGTCATTTTTAACGCCTAGAACTGCCACCAGCTAGTATACGCCCCTCACTCGAGGCGTTGTTTGAAACGTCCCGTCGACAAAGATTTGCGAGACGTTCGCAAACTCGGAAGTGAACTGGGCATCGTACATTAAGGCAGAACACCACTGTGACCCCCTGTTTTTTTGCCATTTTTCAAGAATTTTTTTTTGTGGGAAAAAAAAGAGATATTCGAAAAAAAAATTTTTCTTTTGTTCGTTGTTTATTGAAGATACATAAAAAAAAAATTTCAAATTTTTCACGCCCCATGGTGACGCTGGGGAAGCTCCCGCGTCAGGTACTGTTGCCTCTGCAGTGGTTCGCGGCACGCAGCAGAACTCTCTTCAAAGTCGATCTGAAAAAAAAATACCGAGTGTTTTCGTTAATAATATGATATTTTGAAGAGAAGTACATAGGGATTTGAAAAAATATTGATTTTTAAAAAATAGGCACGCTTTTGAAATTAAAGGACGATTTTCGAGCAAAATTTCTCGTCGAAAATAGGCTATAACTTTTTTTATTATTGAGATATCAAAAAAATCCTATGTACTTCTTTAGATAATCTAGTTTTATTGATGCAGTCCAAATTTGAAGTCGATCGGATAAAAATTGCTCGAGTTCTGCTGCGTGCCGCACTCAAAAAGTGGTTTTGAGAAAAACGCGTTCAAAGTTTTAGGTTTGTTAATTTATGCGATAAATTGGAAAAAAAATTTTTTACCTTTAATCAGCGATGCCGGCACCATATAGCTGGCCTTCAAGAAACAAATGATTGTCCCTAGCATCTTTTCTCGAACTTGTAGAGGCTCTTCTTGCCTCTTTTGCAGCGTCTGTGAGCGAGCGCTCCGCCAGCTCGATCCGCGCTGCGTCGGTTTCAACGCAAAAATTGAAACAATTTGGGCCGATAGTTATCCCCAACGTCTCCAAAACTTTCATGAGGCTTCTCAGGCCATCATTGAATAATAATACCGCGATATCAGCTGCAATATCGACGATTTTTTTGCTCCCGGACTGACACTTGGGGGCTATTGCCCAAACTGATTTGTTGTAGCTTTCGTTGTTGTTTTGCGTGAAGCCGCCCAAACAACGCTGCAGCAAATCGTCTCTGCTCAAATTTTCGAAGACTGGCGTAATTGCCTCCAATACTTCCTCAGAAAGAGGCGGCTTATGGCGATATTCAGAAATATTACCGCTTGCGACCGTTCGCTGCCACGAACACCACGACTCGGCTCCCTTTGGGCAATCGTCATGTTGTGGCTCACTATCTGTGGATATTTTATGTTTGATAGTTGCCCAAATTGCCTTCATCATTTTTTCAACATCATCGCTGTTCCTCCGAATAGCCAAGCCGTAATATGTGCTCAACTCGTCAATCAATTTTCCGGTGAGCTTTCCTCTGCCAGACAATCCTTTTTGTTTTTTCACGATTTCGCGGAGGCGCGTCCCCATACGTTTTTGGACATGATCGATGCACTCTTTTTTTTTATCTCGAAACCGTCGTATGGATCGCTATTCGATATGCCCGACCTTGAGGCGCGCAGCTGCGCGGGACCCCGAGCGTCACGGAGCGCTGCACCGCTCCACAAAATATTCAATATCTCCGAAAATAATTATTTTTTCGACCTGGGTCCAACGGCATCTTAATCTTAAATGTATTTTAGATTTTTCTAGATGGTTTTCAAAAAATCGATTTTTTGAAGCCGTCACAGTGGTGTTGTCCCTTAATAAATGCACGTTCCCTTCCGAATCCGAAATTGTTTCGGCTGTAATTTTGCCCAGATCGTACTCCAGAAATCGTTGATTTTCTGGCTGCTCCAATTGATCAGCCATCGTCTGCAATGTATCTGGGCACGGTGGCTATAGTTGTTTTCTCCAACGCTTCAACGAGCTGATTATTTCGTTGAACGGCACCTCGATTTTTATTTCTCTAGGGTACCTGTCATAAAGATGATGAAAGGATGCAGATTACCATGTTGCTATGTCGACAGTACTGTATTATTATGATTATTATTTTTTTGAAGATAAAATGGGGTTAGGATGTTCAGAACGTACAGTCCAAGTCGAAAATTATGTTCGATTAGGATTTCCGTACTTCCTGATAAAAAAAAACCTCAGAAAATAGAGTAACATCTGACATGCTCTGAAAAATAAGTATTACCAATAATAATAGCTTAAAGTTGTGAATAAAGTATTTGAATAAATAGTTATTCGGCAAATTGCTTGGTAAATCCTATTTTTCTTATATGAAGCGAATTTTCTCATTTTTCTAAATCAATCAAAATTTCTTCATAATTTGCTCTCTTTTTTAAATATTATGAGAAAGAAAAAAAAATAGAAAATGTTTTACATTTTTTTGTAGACAGACTTAGTAGAATATACATTTAAAAATTTCCGAAGACACTGAACCAAAAGTTGCATCAATGTAGCCATTATAAATATTTGAAAACGAAAATTTCAAAAAAAGTACGAACATTCTGAACTCATTCAAAATGATTCACAAAACCAACAAAGACGTTGCAAAAAATGTCCATATTTTTGTTTCAATCGTGAAAAATAGATACTCTAATCGAATACAATTTTCGGTTGTGATGGTACCTCTTAAACATGCTGAACTAAGAGCGTGTTCCCTATTATTCCAATACTATTATATGTTTGCATTACACAAAATGTAATTTTTGTCAAAAGTAAAAATAAAATAATTTTTTTTATACTCACATTGCGGCTACCGTGTCATACACTTGCTTCAGTTTCCAAAAATTCCGCTCCAGTGCACTCTTCAAGGCTTCTTTAAAGTCAGCCTTGAGTTGGGCATTGGGATCAGCAAAACATGTATCCGAGTGGTCTCGCAGTGATACCATGTCGCCGTTGCGTAATTTTTTGGCTGTTCCTAAGCAGAAACTCGTACGACACCGTAGGTAACTGTGAACAAATAAAAGAATATAGGATATTACTATTTCCAAGTATCCTAAATACACTTTGCAGAAGAATTAAAGAATATGAAAAAAAGCCAAAGCTGTAGCTTTCCGAAAAATGGTCGTAGCATAATGAAAAATTACAAAGTAAAAAAAATGCATCTTCAAGTCTATTGTTTTAAGATCCTAAGCTCAAATTAAGATCCTAAGCTCAAATATTTTCAGCATCGACCGATTTTGACTAATCGGAGAACAAACAATGGCAAAAATGTTTCCAATTTTTTTTTCGAACGGACTTCAATAATTTTTTTTTAAGATTTCACTGAAAATTCTTCTAGCTTGAATCTTCCCCTTCAATTTGAGTGGTTTGAAAGCTCTGTACGATGACTTTTCGCTGAGTTATAGAACAAGTAAACAATAGTGTGAATCATATCTTCTTCTCTTTTAGTAGCCAATGCAATTTGACACGATTCAGTGTTTTTTTTTGTTAATATGTCATAATAGTTGATAAACTATAATATCCTAAATGCGACAAATCTTTAATTACTTTCTCTTCATATTTATTTTCTTGCTGGACTAAATGTAATATGTTATAGTTGTAGACATAAAAGAAATATTAACATGTCGATGGTCCCGAGCGGGTCTATCTTATCTCGCTCAGACCTTTACGCAGTAGCGTAATTGAAAGGGTCCCAGATGTACTAGCGTAACTCTCGCGTCCTCCGCGAAGTATCGTATCTCGGCAGACCCTGTTCATTCTAACGCATCTCCGGCCGCGCGTGAGATCCATCGTATCTCCCGCAGCCTTAGAACGGAGTATCGTAACTCGCCGACTGCGATATGCTCTATCGTATCTCAGATGCACCAAAACGTTTCATCGTAAGTCGAAATTTGGTGATTTTTGAAAAACATCACTACTAAGTTCGTTCGAGCTTGAAGAATGCCCAGATAAAATTTTAAATCATTTTGATAATTTTTTGTGCTGTAATTAATTAAAGTAAAACAAGATATCGTATCCCCCCGCGCTCTGAAAGTTCCATTCTAGTTTCTACTCTATCGTAAGTCGTCGAAAATCTCGACGACTTACAATGAAAGAATAAGTTATGTAACGATAACAGTTATAAGTATGTTATTATTATGACGTGAATGGAAATAATATAATAATTCATTGATTTAAACAGATAATTAATTAATCATGAAATATAGAAAAATAATAATCGTAATGATATTATTAACACCTTTTGAGATTGGGCGACACAAGAATTGTATTACGGTTATCACTATATCTATTCGTTTGAAAATTGACTGAGATTTCGCGATTTTATTTGAAACAAAAATTGATTACCAGTTACAAGATATTTTATTTTTAAATTTTATTCCGAAAACTTTACATAGTATGAAACAATTTCATTAGAAAAAAATATGCATTAGGTATATCTCTACAAGCAGCTATTTTTCATACAGTTCCATACAAATTATTAGCACACATACATGTGCTAATAATTTGAATGAAAGACCTTTTGTCGAAGCATGACGGCTGTCAGGGGGAAAGCCTACCAAAGACCTTTCGACCGAAATATATGATGAATATTATGATAATAGTATATTATGTTTCTATTTTCACAACCCTTTTCATGTCTAAAAAATATTCTGCATATAATGCGCAATATTTAGACATAAATGTTGTGATGATTCAGTGACATTTTATTTTTGAGAAAGCGAAACTTTCAAACCGCGTTTACTGAAAACTTGCGATTCGTAGATACGATGAAACGTTTTGGTGCATCTGAGATACGATAGAGCATATCGCAGTCGGCGAGTTACGATACTCCGTTCTAAGGCTGCGGGAGATACGATGGATCTCACGCGCGGCCGGAGATGCGTTAGAATGAACAGGGTCTGCCGAGATACGATACTTCGCGGAGGACGTGAGAGTTACGCTAGTACATCTGGGACCCTTTCAATTACGCTACTGCGTAAAGGTCTGAGCGAGATAAGATAGACCCGCTCGGGACCATCGATGTGTTATTCGAAATCTTATGATATATTATTAGCTTTATAAGCATTTCATTTTAGTATTATTTTCGCGTATTAACGAAAATTCTGTACTTCTGTATATACTTCTAAAAAAGGTTCACGTAAAAAAATCGACATTAACTACCGAGTGAGAATTGCATTCCAGACTCTTTTAGTAGCCAATGCAATTTTACATGATATTAACTAACCAAGATTAACTAATAGATATACTTATATGAGGTGTACAACTTAATTCGGTCCGTTTTTTTGCTTAAAATACGCACTTATTTGAATGATAAAATGAATTAATACATTAATCAAAATATTGTCCATCGCTAGCCACTACTTTTCCCCATCTTTCTGGTAATTTATGAATTCCGTCGCGGAAGAAGCGTTCATCTTTTGAAGCCAAGAATGAATCGAGCCAATTTTTGATACCCTGTTGTGACGTGAAGCGTATTCCAGTCAGAGCGTTCTGCATCGATCGAAACAAATGGTAGTCGGAAGGGGCAAGGTCTGGGCTGTAAGGCGGGTGAGCCAGAATTTCCCACCCGCTATTTTCCAAATAGTTTTTAACCACAATAGCAACGTGAGGCCGAGTGTTGTCATGTTGAAAGATTATGGACTCGTGTCTGGTCGCATACTCTGGACGTTTTTCGGCTATAGCTCACTTTAAACGGATCAATTGTTGCCTGTAGAACTCACCCGTGATGGTTTGACCAGGTTTTAGGATCTCATAGTGGATCACACCCTTCTGATCCCACCAAATACAGAGCATAACCTTGGCACCATGGATATTCGGCTTCGGCGTTGATGTCCCGGGTTGTCCGGGCTGTACATACGATTTTTTCCGTTTCGGGTTGTCATAATGAATCCATTTTTCGTCTACGGTAATGATTCGATGCAGAAAAGATTTTTTTTTGTAACGTTCTAGCAACATTTCGGATATGCAAAATAGTCGTCCGATATCTCTCGGTTTCAATTCACATGGGACCCAATTTCCTTGTTTTTGGATGTATCCCGCGGCTTTGAGTCGTTTCGAAATAGCTTGTTGCGTAACTTCTAATGTTTGTGCGAGCTGTTTTTGCGTTTGACACGAATCTTCATAGAGTAATGTCTCTAATTCTTCATCTTCAAACTTTTTCGGTTGACCCGAACGCTCTTTGTCCTTAACACTAAAATAACCACTTTGAAACCGTCGAAACCATTCTCTGCAAGATTTATCCGACGGTGCAGAGTCACCATAAACTTCCACAAGCATTCGGTGGGCTTCAGCTGCACTTTTCTTCCAATTGAAACAGAAAATCAACACTTCCCGCAAATGGTGCTTATTTGGGACGAAATTCGACATTTTCACCGCATTAAAAATTAGAATTGGTGCGCAAAACTCAAAGGTCTGTAAACGATATTTGGTTAAGAGATATTGATACTTCACGATGCAGCAAAAATCAGCTGTTGCCGTCAACCATTTATAGCACCTAGAGCCATCTTTTGAAAACGGACCGAACTAAGTTGTACACCTAATATTTGTAAGTTAATATTCTACAATAGTTGCTAAACTATAATGTCCTGAATGTGATAAATTTTTCAAATTGTTCCCGTCATGTTTCATTGTTTATAGGATTCAAAGTAATGTTGTAGTTGTAGACATAAAAGTATTTCTTCAAAATCGTCACATACTTCGTGATCATCGTAAATCACAATGATGTCATCGCTGTTGTGCCGCTAATTTTGCGCCAACATGATTGTGCCCTTGAAGTTACGTCCTCGAAGAGACTGGTGGCGGGAATTGGGCGATCGAGGACGGGTAGCTGGGTGCTTCCAATAATGAGTAAATCTCCAACTCGAGAATTGTGAACTTACAAATATTCAACTTTATTATAACTAGGCAACATTTGTCGTGCAAGATGTTAAGTTGCCTTGAGACCGACCTCTTCGGTTACCATCCGAAGACTGACTTTTACCTTTCGGTACCTCTAATTGTTAGCTCGGTTATTGGCGATTGAACGTTCTAGAACGTTCGAATCGTACGATGTCGACTCAGCGATTCGTGTCGCCAAAGTCACCTCTGGAGGTGCTTCACTGGCCAAAACTGCTATCGTTGCACAGGGGCCTATGGCCTCTCGACTTCGCAAGTCGAATATGCTTGTTTCTATGCGTCTTAAATTATGCGCTGATTTCGGGGCACAACATTCCTCCCCTTTAGGAAGACGAAATCCATGATTTCGGCTCCGATATATAAATATCATTATTTTTTTTGTATCAGGTCGTCTCTCGGCTGACATATAATTTTACAAATGCGTGATACATGTGGTATATTCTATACGTACTTACTTATTTTAATTGAACCCTTTAATTAACATTTATTTTCCCATTTGTTTAATATACCTTTATTCCCTTATTTTATCTTTATTTACGTCGTACGGGTTCGTGGCGTGTTACGCGTGAACGTGACTCTAAGGTTCTTGGAGTCAGCTGTTGATTTACGTTTCACGGCTCGCGGCTGTTCGGATGCTGCGTCAGCAAGGTCGCTTCCTTGTGACGTAAGTCGCGTGCGGTGATTTCGTACGTACTCGTATATTATGCACATGATAACGATTAAAACAGGAATGAATATACTTATGGAATAATTCCCAATAATATGTTTATACGTTGATACGGAATCGTAATCGTTACTTAATTTTGTTTTTAAATTTTCGATCCGTTCTCCTATTTTGTTGATTTCCGTTGGATCGTTTATTATTTCATGAGGTATATTACTCTCTAATAATGGATGTTGTATATCCATTTCTGGAAACAAGAACGTTAAATTATATGGTGGTAGGAAAGTTATGGTTTTTTCTTGTTTCGTTTCTTTTGACGTTTCGATTTTAAAATCGTCGGAGGGGACGGAACATTTCCCGTCCAAAGCCAATATTCCTGTACCTATTATTGTTATATGTTCTATTGTCGATTGTTTACAATTTATCGTAAGCGCTTTGGTCTCGGGCGCTACGTACAACCATCGTCCTTCTTTTTCTAAGGCGATGACTATTGAATTTTTTAATTTCGCCAGGCGTCGATTACAATTTAATATGCCTGGGTTTTTTCCTATAAATGTTGTTATTTCGCATGGTGCCTCTGATTATATTACTTGTCTCGCGTGTTTCGGATGACAGTAATATTGATTATTCTTTCTTTTACATGACGCTAATTCGTTTTCGGTTAGCGTTAAATAATCTCTCTGTTCTCGATTTATTATTACAAATTTTATAGACGTTTCTATGAATTGAAAATTATTTCCTTCTACTCGTACGGGCAAAGGATAGACTTTGTTAACGCCAAATTCGATGTTTTCGATTAAAGGTATTCTCAGAACTAATACCAAGGTGCTTTGGCTACAGTAGGAGCCTATTTCCGTGACCTTTAATAGGTCGTTTATTTTTTCGCGTTCGACTGACATTGGAAAATCAAGTCCCTGAGGCAGGTGTGGTAATGCCTCTTTCAGGTACGCTGCTAATTGTCTAGGTGACAATATGGTAGGGTTAACTATTCCCTTTGGTAATCCTACTAGGAAAGTCTCTAGTAGACGTATATCGTTTAACAATGATTCTATAATTACGCTAATTGCAGTTAATTTTTCGTCAAGTTTTTGTCTTGTTAGAATATCCATTACTAAATTAGTTACACCGTGTTGTAATTCTGCAACTATTCGTTTCAGGGAATTTTCGTTAGCTGTGTAACGGCTCGTAGTTCGATTGAACATTTCGATCGTAGATTTTTGAATTTGTAAATTTTCTTTTAGCACATCTTCTGTTGTTTTTGTTTTCTTGTTATTTCGTTAATTTGATCATTTATTTTCTGAGCGTCATCTGCGTCTAAATTACCGGTTATTGATTTTATTATTGACCCTAATCCATTGATTAATCGTCTCTTAACAATCTTTCTTTTTGTTCCTGTAATATTGTAGATCGCTTCGATTTCGCTTTCTATTTTTTTTTAATTTTTTTTTAATTATTCCTTCGTATACCCTTTTTGGGTTTTTACGGCTCCTAACTCTTTTTCCTCTGTTTCTTTCCTCTTTTCCTCTCTCCGTTCCTTTTTCTCCCCCTCCCCCTTGCGGCCGCAGCCGGCTTCCTACTCTGTATCGCATTTGCCATGGGTATAGGAAAACTGCGGAAAACCTATACCGATACAGACCCGGTCCCAAGTTCGCCTCCCGGCCACGGAACGAGTTTCATCGAAAAAGGTCGAAGAAAAATTTCGTCCGCTACCGGGGTTCGAACCCGGGACCTTCCGACCCGCTGGCAAGCACTTTTACCCACTAAGCCAAAGCATCGGATGATTTCGCTTTCTATTTTATTTTCCATATTTTCGAGAGAAACTGGTAATGCAGTGCATAGATCGTATTCCGGTGTCCGGTGACAACTTTCCAATAAAGGTTTTAATGCTAATTTTATTTGATGATCCCTATCCATTATGGGCTGGAGATCCATACGTATGGCTAATTTCCATACTTCCTTTGTGACGAATAGCGTTCCAATTTCCTCGTAGTAAATTCCCGGTGACGTGGACAATTTTTCCACGTGGAAATTTTTATTTTCCTTTTCACTGCTGTTCCCTTGAGCAATCTCAGGAAGGGCAAATAGGAACCTGCAAAGAGGATTATGGGTTTTATCCCTTATTCTTTTCCCTTTTTTTTGTATAAGTAATATTTTCGCTGCTTCGCTATAGGCATTTGTATATATATTTTTTCTCTTTTCTCCTATATTATTTTTGATGCGCGTGAAATACTCGCGCTTTCCGCTGTCGCGACGGCGTTTTTAGCAAACGTGTATCCGGTCGGATGCTGTGTCAGCACCCTGGGTATGCTTGAAGGTGTCTTTATTTCCTTCACTCCATGTTTTTTGTGACAAAATAGTGAGGAGTGGGGATATTTCGCTCGTTTCTGGAGCTTCATTATTCCAGAGGAGCATCATTAATCGTTCTACCTTCATCGAAAACGGAAAAAATGTCTTCAATACAAATCAAAGTGAGTGAAATTTGTGTATATATATATATATATCTCTTCTTTTTTTCGTTTTTATTTGTTCCCTTTTTCCCATTAATATTTTGTGTGTCCCTTTTTTTTCAGGATGTCTTTTTATACCCATAGCGACCGTGTCGTTTTCGAGGGCGAGGGCGTGGACCTCGTTCTGGTAAGTTTTTTTTCATTTTTTTTCATCGTTTATTGATTGATTTATTTATTTACTTATTTTTTATTTTAATTAATATTTTCCTTTCTCTTTTTTTTCAGACGGTGCGTCGCGAGACGCATGCGAGGTCGCCGTGGAAGGGCCTCTGGCTACGCCATTTCGTGGCCCATGTTAAGGGCGTCCGGGTCCGTAGGCGCCACGCGAGGGTAGCCCTTGCCCATTTGTGGACGGACGCCGGTTTCGCCGGGGAGTGCTGGGAGTGGGACCCCGAGGGAACCCCAGGGGACATCTTGTCCCTGCGGCGTCTATTCGGCCTGGAGCCGATCGAGGGGTCCCAGCCGACGATCCGATCTGGGACGCCTACGTGGCGTCTCTCGGATGAGAATTTTTTTTTTTTTGTGATTGAACTTGTAACAATATATTTCAAAATCTGTTTTAAATTTGTTTTGATTTTTATTATTTTCCCTTTCCTTTTCCTACGTTCCTACCTCTTTCATATATACACCCTTGGCCAAAAGTTTGGGGCACCCTGCTTTTTTTCTTTCCGGACAAAAAATTGAATATCTCGGCCAAAAAAAATCGGAAACCAATTTACCAAACGGGGTTTTGAAGAGAGTAAAGTCAGCTTCAATTTGCTTTTTTAATTTTATTTTTTCGATTTTTTTTGTGCCTGGTACGTCATTTTGAAAATGACGGTTTTTCACGATTTTCGCACCTCGCAAAGTCGTGCGCTGGACTTCGGAAAAATAAAAATCTCGCTATTTAGTGAAATGATCTTAGAAAAGGGAAGTGTTAGCTTTAGTTTCGTTTTTTTTTTAACTTTGCAATTTTTTTTCCCAGAGAAATTCAGTTTTTCTTGAAAAAACGGCAGGTTTCCGTAAAGCCGGCATCGTGCAGCGTATCGTGAAAACTATGAGGTTGAGAATATTTGTCCTAAGGACTAAAAAGTTTTGTTTTGTTATTTTGGAGTTGTTAAATTTTTTTCAGATTTTTGTTGGCAACATTTTTTTTCATCGGTAGTTTTGGTTCATCGTCGACGATTAATCTAATTAATTTATTGCCATTACATTGAAACGAAGATGTTTTATTGAAAATATCTTTATTTCAAAGTAACTTTTCAAGAAAACGGACATAATTGAATTTGTACGTCGTACGAATCAAATGATGTTCTGAGCTTATACAGAGTGAAACGAATGAGTACTGACTGTCATTCAAATCAAAGATGATCGGGAAAAATAAAGTAATTACACTTGGGCAGATTCGAAAATTAGTGACAAGTGCTCTTAAAAATCAAAAGAAAATGTCGTCTGATCAGTACGACATACAAATTCAATTACGCCTTGACCAAAAGCATTAAGCACCCTGTGTTTTCCTTCATTTTCTAGTTTAGAGCATATCATTGAACTCTTATTGTTTTTTAAATGTATTTATTAGTCAATTTTTACGATCCAGATGTTTTGCAATTCACTCAAAGCGGTTCTTTATTGTTTAATTTTATATTTGATGATGCGAACTTAGCGTTAATGCAACACAACTATAATAGCTTTATGTACTTTTGAAAATATCAATATTTTATAGGAGTGCCCTATATTTGTGGCCAAAGATGTCAGTAGCTTTTCTCTTCTTGATATTTCCCTTAAAACATCTTCGTTTCAAAGTAACGGCAATAAATTAGTTAGATTAATCGTCGACGATCAACTAAAACTACCGATGAAAAAATATGTTGCCAACAAAAATCTGAAAAAAATTTAACAACTCCAAAATAACAAAACAAAACTTTTTAGTCCTTAGGACAAATATTCTCAACCTCATAGTTTTCACGATACGCTGCACGATGCCGGCTTTACGGAAACCTGTCGTTTTTTCAAGAAAAACTAAATTGCTCTGCGAAAAAAAATTGCAAATTTTTTTTTAAAAAACGAAACTAAAGCTAACACTTCCCTTTTCTAAGACCATTTCACTAAATAGCGAGATTTCTATTTTTCCGAAGTCCAGCGCACGACTTTGCGAGGTGCGAAAATCGTGAAAAACCGTCATTTTCAAAATGACGTACCGGGCACAAAAAAAATCGAAAAAATAAAATTAAAAAAGCAAATTGAAGCTGACTTTACTCTCTTCAAAACCCCGTTTGGTAAATTGGTTTCCGATTTTTTTTGGCCGAGATATTCAATTTTTTGTCCCGAAAGAAAAATTGCAGGGTGCCCTAAACTTTTGGCCAAGGGTGTATATATATGTAAATGCGATATATATTTATATTTTTTTTTCTCTATTTATTGAATAATTCGTTTTTTTTGTTTATTTATACGAATATAGATTTTTTATTTTATTTTATTATTAATAAAAAAAAATAATTTTTTTTTCATTATTATTTTAATTTAAAAATATATATCTATATATTTTTATTATTATTATTTTTGTTGTTGTTTTATTATTATATTTTTGTTTGTTTTATTGTTATTTTATTTTTATTTTTATTATTTATTTAAATATATATATATATATATATATATATATATATATATATATAATATTATTATTATTATTATTTTTTTACTGGGTGGCATCACGCCACCCGTACGCGAATCGTCGCGTTATGGCGGCCGCCTCACGTCGGTTGCCACGGCAATGGCGTGAGACGGGGAGGCGTCGTGCTGCACCTCGTGGGCCGATCGCGGGCCTCCGCGGGCCAGGCGAGTCGCCCCCTACTCTGTCGGTCAGTGGGTAACGTAGGGCTTGATCCGGTCTACATATACCCGGACTACCTTGCGTCCATGGCCGATAGAGTAGTTAACTTGAGAATCTCGGCTTTTTATAATGTATGGCCCCGTCCATTTGGGGGTCAGTTTCGCTGATCTCCCTCGGCGTAGCGTCGTGTCGTGTAGGAGTACCTTGTCGCCGGGCCGGTATTCTACATTGCCGGCCGTCCTATCACGTTCTTCCTTTGTTTTAAGGCCATGTGTCACACGTTCAGTCGGTAAAAATCCTACTGCCAAGTTTTCTCCTAGACGGATCATATTTCGGGCAAAAGAAGAGAAAGCGGTTGTTCGTCGTTCAACAGAGCGGAACGTGTTTCTTTTCTTTTTTCCCAAAAATGAACCGTTTCAGAAATCATTGGGAATCTGCAAATCAGCTATCTCTCTCGCACTCATGGCCGCTCGGTCGGTGTGACACTTGGCCTTAACCTTTCCTTATGTGAGTCGTTCTCTTGCTACTTGCCATGTGGCTCGGAGTCGCTCACGCAACTCCCCGACGTAATCGTCGTATGTGTATGTTTTTCTCGGGGCTTCCTTTAAGGCGGGATCCTGAATTAGCGGGTTCGAAAAATCGATATTTTGAGGAATTTTTTTCGGGTAAAAAAAAAGCAAGTTTACCGAAATTTTCTGATTATTTTATTACATGTCTGAACATAAGAAAACAATTTTTTTAAAAGATATCAACAGGCAATCAACAGGCAACCGATTTTTATGCACATTCGTGCCACTGCTGTTTCCATGCGGCGTGACAAATGGAGCTGGTAATTTTCATCTGAAACAAAAAAAACCAAAAACCATTTTAATTGTGACATATGTCTCTTCTATATGAACTAAAAAAAACGAAAAAAATGTTGAAATTTGAATGTTTTTTCGGGTTTGAAGTAGAAAATGTGCTTTTTGTGAAAAAAAAAAATGATTTCAACTTGCTAAAAAAATTGTTAAGAATTTTTTTTCGACAATGTTTTTAGTTCAAATAGAAAAGAAAACGATACTGAAGCGAACAAGCTTTGGTTTGTTTCGATTGGACTTCTAGTTTTTTTGTAATTAGGTACGCCAAATTAGAAAAATCGTAAAAATGAAAACTTGAGAAAACGGGCTTTAAAGTTTTCGGTCGAGAAAAATGTTATTTTTCGGCTACTTACGGTTATCATACGCTAATCAGCTATTCCAGCGCCATAAAGTAGACCTTCTCCTTCCTCAAAAAACTCGTTTTGATGGAGTTGCTCGAGTCTACGGGCCGTGCGAGCTTCCTTGCTGGAAAAGGACGTACGCCGATTTTCCCTCTCGATTCGTTGGGTGTCGATGTTATCCGCAAACATCTTGCAAATTTGGCCAATTTTTATATCGAGCAGCTGCATAATATTTAAAACTGCAGAATATCCTTCGTTGAACATTCCTGCAGCCATATATGCAGCAATTTCAACGATTTTTTTGCCAGAATTGAGGTGTTTCGGGTTTATGCGCCAGACGGTAGAATTGAACGATTCGTTTGAATTTTGCGTATGCCCGCCTAAGCATCGCGTCAAAAGATTATCGTTCGAAAGTTCCTCGTAGATTGGACGAATATGTTTCTCCACATTTTCGTCAATCAATCGAGCAGGATGTTTGAAAGACGCAAGAGAATTCGTGGCTTCAGCTTTGCGCCATTCACACGAGCTGTCGGCGCCAGACGGACAATTCTTGTGGCGCGGAGATTTATCGCTCGAACAATAGTGATCTAGCGTTGCCATGACAGCTTTTCTCATATCTTCGACGGAATTGATATTTCTCCTGATTGCCAAACCATAATAAATTGTCAACTTTTTAATCAGGCTCTCTGTCAACCGGTTTTTACCTCCGAGTTTTTGTTCTTTCCTTTTATTTCGGAGTCGAGTACCCATACGCTTTTGTACGTGACCCACGCACTCATTTTTAGTAACGGGGCAATCGTCACCGTATGGATTCATTTTAAGAATACCAGCAAAAGTTTTCGAGTCGCCGTCGCCGATATAACTCGTGTACTTCACTCCAAATTTATCAATAGATCGCGTAAACATTTCGACGATTGAATCTACTTCCATCTTCCCTGCTGAACCATCGTGATTTGAGGAGCATGATGTTTTATGATCTTCATACCATTCCTCAAATTCGTCTTCGTCTAACGTTTTTTTCTTCAGGGCACACGAATGGCAATACGCACTTTTAACGATAAGATCGACTACTTTGCCAGAGTAATATGCGATCAGAGTCGTTACACCGAACAATGAAGTAAAGCCACGTTTTTTTCACGATCCATCGCCCGACACTTTCAAACAATCTGGATTTTGCTCATTTTCCACATTTTTTTCTTGCTCTTCTTTTATAGCTTTTTCGCAGACACTTTCGAACGTTGCTTTCGACGCGGAGTATAAATGTTCCACTATGTTATCGTAAGTTGATTTTGCCAAACCTTGGCAAATATCCATTAGTCCACAAAACACATTGATGCCTTCTCGTCCAATACCGAGAAGCCTCAACACAAACACAATTCGTCTATTTATTTCGTAACCGGTGTTTATCAACGGTCCCGAATTGATTTCACGTCGACCGCACATACATGTAAGAACAATTTTGAAACCCAAGCCTCGATGCCCACTCTCTGAGAATGTTATTTTTTGTTTACAAGTTCTGCATAATATCATGTCAGATATTGCAAATACACTGTCAGAAATTCAATTATTCGGTAACAGTGACCCGGATGAACATTTATATTTTCGGTGCTCGCGGTGGCTAATTTCCTCGCACTGCTACTTTCGCCGCACTCTGAATTATCTGATTCACTTGTGTATCGATTCCCGTGGAATCTGCGTTGTCGTGGCTTCGAAGAACGATAACCGCACGATTTTTCACCTTTTGGATAACTGGACATGATTTTTCAGCGTTCTGTACTCGACAAGATTCGAAGCAAGACTAACTCTGGACGCTAGAGACAGCCAGCTAGAGACAGCCACGGAAAAACCCATGCACAGAATGGAATAATAAAATCATAAACCAGGTGCTCCACCTTTGGTGGAGTGTCCTCCAGGTCCTCCAGGTGCTATGAACCTTTTCAGGTCCATAGTTTGGAGTTATTCGACCGAGGGAAGGAAGCGCGCGCCCTAACTGCCCGAGCGCCCGTATACCTGCTCGACACTCCACTACGTTCAGTGCTGTATCTTTGGAAATATTTCGAATTGGGCTATAAAACTTTGTCTAGACATTCTTAGATACATCAGGAATAGATTTAAACAATAAAAAAAAATCGATTTTTTGGACCTTCTAATTCAGGATCCGGCCTTAATGCTGTCGGTAATTCGGCTACCTTTCCAAAAATTAATTCATGCGGCGTATAACCTGTTGCCGTATGAGGAGTCGTATTGTACGTGAACATTGTGTACGGTAACCACTCATCCCAATCCCTTTTTATCCCCTTGTATGCAATTTTTTAAGTATTCTGCTAGGGTCCTGTGGGACCGCTCTAGGGCTCCATTTGATTGAGGATGGTATGCGGTTGTTTGTATCTTTTTTATTTGAAATAAAGTGCACATTTCCTTAAAAAGTTCACTTAAAAAATTCGTTCCTTGGTCGGATAACACTGTTCTCGGAATTCCATATTTGCAAATTATTTGTGTCGCAAATTCCTTTGCTACTTCTCTAGCTTCTTGATTTTTTAGTGGGATTGCTGCGCTATATTTCGTTAACAAATCTTGAAGAGTTAGGATATATTTATGTCCTACTTCGGACTCAGGTAAAGGTACTACTATGTCGACTGCACATTTTTCAAACGCTCTTTCAGGCGTGTCGGTAATTACCATGGGTGCGGTCTTGTATCTCATAATTTTGTTCCTTTGACATTTATCGCATGATGATACATAGTCTTGTATATCTTTATTCGTTCCAGGCCAGTTGTAATTTATTTTAATTCGCTGTGACATTCTTTTTACGCCTGGGTGTCCTCAGAGGGGAGCGTCGTGGTATTCTTGAAGTATTATACTGCGCTGCAAAATTGGTGCTGTACTGAAAGTTTCTTTTAATTTTTCGAACGATTGCTCACAGAGTTTGCTTCAGATGAATTTGCTCTCTTTTTTCATTAATTTCGTTAGGGCCTTAGCTATTTTTGAAAAGTCCTGTATAAATTTTCGATAATATCCTGCGAGTCCCAAAAATGACTGGACTTCTTTTACGTTTTTTGGAACGGGAAATCGTTGAACTGCTTCGATTTTCCCTGGATCGGGTTTGACTCCAACCTCCGTTATGACGTGACCCAGATAATGGGTTTCTTTTCGTAAAAATTGACATTTTTTCGGCTGCACCTTCAATTGAACCTCTCTTAGTCGGTCGAATACTTCTCTCAACCTTTTATTGTGTTCTTCGAACGCTGTTCCGTATACTACTATGTCGTCTAGGTAGACATAGCATTTGAGACCTTGGATGCCAGCGAGTACGGCGTCCATTAGCGTTTGGAAAGTCGGTGGGGCGTTTTTCAACCCAAATGGCATTCGATTGTATTCGTAGTGTCCAAGAGGTGTGGAAAAAGTGTTTTTGGTTTATCCTCTTCGGCCATCGGTATCTGATGAAATCCTGATGCCAAATCGAGGGTAGTAAAATATTTGGCTCGACCCAACTGGTCCAATATTTCGGTGATAGTGGGTAATGGGTACAAGTCACCTTCTGTTGCTTCGTTTAGCTTTCTGAAATCCACTATCACTCTTTTTCGGACGTTGCCTTCCGCGTCGGCTTTCTTTGGAACGACGAGTAGAGGAGCATTCCATGGGCTCTTGCTCGGTCGGATTATTTCGTCTTTTAACATTTCTTTGGCCTGTTTCATGACTTCCTGATTATGCACTTCTGGCAATCGGTACGGACGAATTTTCACAGGTGTCGTTCCTGCTGGGACATTTATACGATATTCGACTATGTTCGTATATCCGAGTTTTTCGACTTCCAAATGGATCACGTCGGCGAATTCCTCGCTGAATTCCCGTAAAAATTTGTCTTCTTCTTTATTCAAGTGTGAGGTTCCTTTGACCTCTTTCCATATTTTTTCTTGATGTTTGGTCCTATCTTCCTTGCTGAGGGTATTTATTTCTTTTGTTTCATTTACTGATTCTTCTTTTTCTATTTCTTCTATTTCCACCGTTGGTCTGTCGATCTCATTTTCTTGATCGCACGAGTTTCGTACAATTACGAGACAGGAGTTTCCGGTCGGAATTGCAAAACTTTGTCCTATTTTGACTCCTGGTCGTATTTCTTTTACCGCGACGCATCCTACGTTCGCTGTTAATGTTTTCGCGTATAATGCGAGGGGGTAATTTAATTCCCTTTTTACCGTCGACCATAGGTACCATGTGCCCGTATATTTTTATGTATTTACCGTTCAATATGTCGACGTTGTGTTCGCGTATAAAATCCATGCCTAGGATTCCGTCTACTTCCAATGCTACTGTGTCGTCTATTACGAAAAATCCATGTTTTACGTTTACTGCGTGAGTTTCGATTTCTAGCATTATCTTGCAAAGGGCGTGAAATTTTATTCCGCCTATTCCCTTTAATTCGATTGTCTCGTCTATTATCTCGGTTTCTTTTTCCAATACACTCTTTTTTATGAGACAACACTGAGCTCCTGTGTCTCCTTTTAATGTGAGCATTTTTTCACGAGCTTGGGGTGATGCGATATGGAAATCGCTCGCCGTTTCTTCGGGATTGATTGTTTTAAGATCGTATGTCTTAACTTTTTTAAGTGGACGATCCTTTTTGAATGAGCTTGTAGCTAATGTTCGGGCAATTCCGCTGACGTTTCTCTTTTTTTCTTCGGTCATTACCTTGACCACGCTAATTGTGAATGATCCGATCGTTTTTTTTTATTTTCGCTGAGATTTCGATTTTCTTCTTTTGGTCTTTCTTCACGCGGTTTGTTTCTATTTGCCGTCCAATGATACTGATTCGGGCGCCCTTGCGGCCCGTTTTTATAATAGTATTGGTTCCCTGGCCATGCTGATAAGTCCCTTGACTCCGTTGATAATTATTCCCTTGATTAGGATGACTGTTGGTCCCTTGACCTTGCTGCCAATTTTTCTTTCGACAGTCTTTATGCGCGTGTCTCGGTTTCTTGCAGTAGTTGTAAGTTATGTTTATTTGGTGCACTCTTTTCGTTGGTGCCGGTAGGCTATAGCGTCCATACGCGGGTAAGCTAGTACGACAATCTTTTCCTAAATGGCCTATCTTATGACACTTGTGACACGTCACGGGCGTGCGTTTTTCCAAGTGCGATTGTTTGTTGATCGATTCACCTCCTTGAACTGATTTTTCTTCTTCCATGGCTCCTTTTAGGGCCGATCCGAGATCTTCAAATCCTCGGGCTTTTACTATAACTTGATACTCTCGTCGGAGTCCTCTTTCAAAATTATGAAGTGCTAATTGGCGAACAAGTTGTGGAATCCCACCGCTGCGATCGAGGACGGGTAGCTGAGTGCTTCCAATAATGAGTAAATCTCCAACTCGAGAATTGTGAACTTACAAATATTCAACTTTATTATAACTAGGCAACATTTGTCGTGCGAGATGTTAATTTGCCTTGAGACCGACCTCTTCGGTTACCACCCGAAGACTGACTTTTACCTTTCGGTACCTCTAATTGTTAGCTCGGTTATTGGCGATTGAACGTTCTAGAACGTTTGAATCGTACGATGTCGACTCAGCGATTCGTGTCGCCAAAGTCACCTCTGGAGGTGCTTCATTCGCCAAAACTGCTGTCGTTGCACAGGGGCCTATGGCCTCTCGACTTCGCAAGTCGAATATGCTCGTTGCTATGCGCCTTAAGTTATGCGCTGAATTGCGGGGCACAACACCGCGAAATTCAACTTTTTTTTGCGAATTTTCACTCCATAATGGCAAATGTATCAATAAATTACGAGAAACAATTTTTTAATTAAAAAAATGAATTCCTCATGACTGCAAGACTAAATCGTCCACATGACTAAAAAGCTAAAAAAACCTCTGATTTTCACGCGTAACGGTAACACCTATTAAGGATACCTTTAGTGCTCTTTATAGTCCAAGATAGTATGATAAAACTTCCGGAAATATACAATAAAAAAATGTCACTAAAAAGTTGTGTTTTTTCACTATATGTTCTAAAAATATGTTCTAAAAAGAATTTTAGCGGAATTAAAGTTGTACCATTTACAAGAGCAACCTCGAAATTAGTAGAAAAGATACTGTACGGATTTTTTCCGATATTTTCATGGTGAATAATTCCGTAGAAAAGGGTACTTGCAAAACCTGTCCTTGTGACGTTAAAGGGTTAAAGAGAGAGAAACAAGGAAAAAGCATTTGATCATGGATTAACGAAAGTACTTTTCGTCTATATAAAGATTGTTGAAAATCAAACAAAATTTCGAAAGTTTTTTCTCCACGGCTTTTATTTAATCTATCAGTTAAAAAAAATGAAAAAAATGTTTAAAACAAAAGTTCAAAGACTACAGATATCAGGCTTTAAAATATTTTAAAAAAAATTTCTACGATCATTTTTTACGGAAATACAGCCCTCTGAAAACGATAATTTTACAAATTTTTCTTTTCTTTTATTTCTTTCTAGAAAAACAATTTGATATTTGAGTGTTTTTTTGAAACATAATAAAATAATGTATAAATTAGTGACTATCAACTAAATATGATTTTCTTATTGTTGATTTACAAAAACAATATCATTAACGCAATATTATAATTGCATATATTAATCAGCATGTTTAAGCAGACTGTAGGTATCACGATGTGCGTGGCTCAGGTCGATCGTAAGAAAGAAACGACTCATCCCTGTTTGCACTTTAGCAGCTAGTAATCTCCGGCCCTTGATGCGTGGAAACATGGGTCACACGCGTAACGGTAGTGGTGCTGCCATCTAACCGCATTCGGCTCACTTGCTATCTGCTTTATGCGTGAGATTTCGGGGTTTTGAATGGTCTGAACGTTCTGTATCGGAATCTTACACTATCTAGACTTCAGTTTCTGAAAACTGGATGATCGAAGCTATGATTTCCGGAGTTTAAAACTTTCTTGCATCTGACCAATCTCTTATTAGCTTTTATTCTATTTAAACTTTCTGGTATAGCTCGTTTTCTATAATAAAAATTTCGGAATTTTGTGGCATGTTTAATATTACATATTCGGAGTGTTGTACGTCGTGTTAGCGGTCGTTCAAATGAAGCGTTGATCTTCTTTATACTATTTCTGAAAATTACGTCGTATAACAAATCATATTTGTATCCTTTTTCTATCGCTACTCGTACCGTTCTACGTGATTTACAGTTGACTGTGTAGACTTTCGCTGGCATGATCTTTGCGAATCTTGTAATTTCGGAACATAAAAATTCGGAATTTTGAACTCTCGAAGCATTTAAAGTTCGGAATTTCAAACCCGCTCCTCAAACGCGACCCCAGGAGTATCAGTGAGGATCATGGGTTGTTTTGTTTTTACGATTACAAGTTTTTTTAATTGACAATTTCGGTCCAAAACTCTTGGATTTGCACCTTCATATTTTTCCAAAAATAATTTTCTCGGATACTTTTATGAGTTTTGTTAATGCCCTTCACCGCCTATTAGTGAATCGTCCTTTTCTTTAATGATTTCCAATTGGTTTTCCTCGGGGGGGATTTGAACCAATTGGTTACAAATGAAGGTTGAGTTTTCCTCGCGGAACATTTCGTACAATACGTTTTTTAGTTCGGTCCATGGAACGTTGTCGATTAGGCTCGATTTGGCCATACAAATGATTTGAAAACCCGATTCACGAATCGCGTCCCTTAAGGAGTCAAATATTTCCTGGAGATCCTGAATCTCGATGTTTTCGTGTGCGTTACCCATGATGGGTAAAGCTATTATGCTCTTTGTTTTATTTGATTTAATTTTTACACGTAAATAGGTGAGTTCCTCCAATTTTGGGAACATCCCTTGAGCCTGGAGGTCTTTTGCGCCTTTATCTATTGGTTGCCTGGTTGTGGTGACAAAGACGACGAGATTTTCCTTTTGTATTGACAATCGATCGCGAGTTTCGCTAATTTTTAAAGAATTCGACAGATGATGGTTTTCTTCCACTATGTTAAATCGAGGATTTCCGTTATCCATCATATCGCTATTGTCAGATTCATCGTCTGAGTCGTCATCGTCACTCTCGGGTATACCTTCACTACAAATTGACTTCTCATATACTTCATTTGTTTTTTCAGGTAATTCAACGGGAGAATCCAGAGGATCAGCGTTGATGGAAGGGCTCGGAAGATCCGGATCGGAAGGAGGTTCAGGAGTTGAACTCGGTGAAGGATCTGGAGGTGAATTCGGTGGAGGATCCGGCGGAGGATCCGGCAGAGGATCCGGGTGGGGTTCCTCCTCTTCGTCGGAATCGATAGGTGAAACTTCTCTTAACATCTCTTTTCCTTTTTTTCGATCTTCACGTAGGATAAAGTCCGAGTAGGATAAAGGAAAGGCTACCGAGGGGGTATGTTTGGACGGCGCAGTGGGCAGTGAAAAGGAATAGGAAGGGGAGAGCTAAGGGGGAATGTTAATAGGAGTGAGAGAGGAAATGAAGCCGGAAAGCAGGAGAGGGTGGAGGGAAGAGGAAGGGATAATGACAGTGAAAATAGGGTCGGGGGAGGAAGCCTGGACAATAATAGCGGTGTACGTGAATGGGGACATGGAAAGAAAGATAGAAAAATTGAAGGGAATCATGGAAAGGCAAGATGAAGAAGGTAGGATGTTAGTCGGGGGGGACTTCAATGCAAGAACGGGATGAGAGGGAGGAGGAGGAAAGGGCGACGAAAAGGAAGAGGAGGAGGGAAAGAAATCGAAGGATATGAAAATAAATACGGAAGGGAGGAAATTAATAAGAATGATAGAAGAGGTAGGATGGGAGATATTCGACGGGAATATGAAGGGAGATGAGGAGGGAGAGCTCATGTACACAGGGGGAAGAGGGGAGACGGTGATAGATTATGTAATAGGGGATAAGAGGAAAAGGGAGGGGGTAGAATGTTTGAGGGTGGGCGATAGGGTGGAGTCGGATCACCACCCTCTAATAGTAAAAATAAAAAGGGGAAGGAAGGAGAGGAGAGCACAGGGAGAAAAAGAAAGAAGGGCAGGGGGAGGTAGGTGGTCGGAGAAGATGAAGGAGGGATACAAGAGGAGGATGGAAAAAGCGGAAGTGGAAGGGGAAGAAAGGCAGGAGAGGGCAAAAGAAATAACAGGGAAAATGAAAGCAGCGATGAAGGAGAGTGAGGAGGAAGGGGGCAAAGAGAGAAGGGCAGCAAAGGAAGGATGGTCGGACGCGGAATGCAGAGAAAAGAAAGGGGAGGTGAGAATAGAACTAAGAAGGTGGAGGAAAGGAGAAAGCACGAAGGATGGATATAGGGAGAAGAAAATGGAATACAAAGAGATGTGCGAAACGAAGAAGGAAGAAGAGAGAGATAAGATGCTAAGGGAGATAGCGGAGGCGAGGGCAGAAAACAAGGTATGGGAAGTTGTGAACAGGGGCAGGAGGGTACGGAAAAGAGTCAATGAGG